>VMDO01003093.1:0-43285 GCA_007922755.1 Pedetes capensis
AGTCAGGAGAGAACAATCCCTGGAGAAGGACATCATGTTTGGAAGAGTGGCAGGTCAACGGAAAAGAGGAAAACCCTCCACCAGATGGATTAACACAGTGTCTGCAACAATGGGCTTAAACATAAATAAGATGGTTTGCCTGGCACAGAATCGGCAAGTGTTTCGATCTGCTGTACATAGAGTCGCTATGAGTCGGACTCAACTCGACGGCACCTAACAACAACAACAACAACGGCATCTTGTGTTGCTAACCACTCACACAGACCAGCACCCAGACAAACATTCTGTTGTTATTTAACACCAAATATTCTTGCAAATACTTTGATCATATATTTGACTTCAGAGTCTGTTAAAGCCAAAATCTTTGGATAACTGGGTTTCAATTACATCTGGAACTATAGTTTTAGCTTCACCGAAGCTTAGTTCTGCTGCTGACCAATTTAGGAGATTCATCTTAGAGATAATCATTTGATGTGACTTGAAAGGGCTTTGAAAGTCTAGCCTTCCCATTGTCTTGCCACAGTAAAGAAGTTTTGTAGAATTTACTGTGTTGTGTTATGTGCAAAAATAATTGTTGGACATTTTTTCAATAGATGAATTGGTTTCATTATAATTTTATATTTGAGAAGTGAACATTCCAGAGGCTAGCTTTAATCTTTCTACATAGCATTGAAATTCAGTCATGTCAAGGAAGCCATGTTGCTTATAAATATTTTGTTGCAAGTGACAAAAAAAATCCAATAGAATTTAGAGAAGATTTAATAACTCAAGTTTCGACATTTTTGTAGGTCATCTAACTGTAGGTATAGTTCAGTCAAGGGCCCAAATAATGGTCCCAGAGTCAATTTTCCAACACTGCCTCCTCTGAGGTGGCTTCATTCTCAGAATGATTCTTTTCTCTTTATTACAATATAAAGTTTTTTGAAACTCCTGGAGTTTCATCCTTGCAGGCTTATATTCAGGCAGAAAGAATGTCATTGTCAATAATATCTTGGGTTTACCTATGACTAGAGCAATGTAAGGGGCTGGGATTTAGCTCAATTGGTACAGCGCCACTTTGCAGGCTTTGAGGTCCTGAGTTCAATTCCCAGCATGGCAAGAATGGGAGAAGGATGTGGCAATCCACTCCCAAGGCAATCAGCCATTGAAAATGATCAGCCATTGAAAACCCGATGAGGATCGCTCTGAGTTGGATATCGACTTGATGGCACCTAACAACAACAACAGCAGCAACAACAGAGCAGTGTAAGTTAAGTACTCACATCATCCTTGAACAATGGCTAGATGATAAGATTGGACTAATTATCTCAAACCTAAACTACAGGTTCTTTTCCTAGAATTTTCTGTAAAAACCTATAAGCCATCGATGGGAGGGGAAGATTCTTGTATGAAAATTAGGACACTATTAACAAGCAAAGGTGGAATAGATGCAAGATTAGAATAGATAGAAGCAACGTATGTGAACTTCAGCTTTTGTTAAAAAAAAATAGCCCCTTCAAGAAACAAAAAGGATATAAAGACTGATAACTTAGCCTAAGGAAATGGTTCCATACAAAAGAGATGAAAAAAGTCATACTCTAACCTCTCTGATAACCCCTCAAATAGAAAATTCACTCCGAAATACATAGGAGAAAGTTAAGGTGCCTGGAATATGTCCTAAAGCCCAGACTATTTGCCAATGAGAAGGACTACGCTTTAGTGCAATTTATTAGACCTATCACATATAATCAAAAAAAGTTTCAAATTTGTAAAAAGTACAGTAGCCTATATACTTCTTGAAGCTGACCACTGATGTGATGAAGAACAATAAAGCTATGTTGAGCTGATGGGGAAGCAGATGTCTGGGCTCATTCATGCGCTAAGTAACTTGCCCATGGTGGCCAAACTCACAGAAAGTATGATCAAACATAGGCCTTGGGGAAATTTTGAATTGCCATGTGTTTTTAAAGTGATCCAGGGTCAAGACAGTGAATGCCAAGTCCAAAGTGCTAAGTTGATGAAAGACACAACTCTACTGTGATGTGAGATATGACTGAGATGCTTTTAATACAGTCCTAGGACACGTATCCCAAGCCCCTAAAAGAGGTGGGTGTAAAATACTGAGAAAACAAATCTAATAAAAAGTTACAATGCAAGGAGGTTGGTTAAACAACAGCTTAAAACACACGTAAAGATTTCTGAATGAAAAACAAAAAATCGCAGAGAGAACAGAGACCATATAAGAAATATAAGAATGACAAGGTAGGCGTCACAAGTGGATGCGAAAGGATTATTGAGCACATGATATTGGCACAATTGTATAGCTGTTTAGCAAAAATCATAACAGTAATAAATAGAAGTTATTTTTGCTTAGCACAAAACATGTATGTTTTGGTTAGTACTGTGCAAAGAATAATTATATATGTAATTGTTACAGAAAACCTATGACCATAACAAAGCAATTATCTTCTCTTCTCCATTTTAGACTTTTGCATTCCTTTCGCTTATAAGCCACTGTAACATCCTGCTTTCTAGTTACTCTGTACTCATTCTTTGCAATTTTTGTCAAAATAATTGGCAGAAAGTTTAAACTAGTCATACCACACACCACACACACACATACTGTCTCATACACAGAGAAACGTACACACATCCCTGCCTTCCTACTGCCAGTGAAATAAAATTCACACATTTTGACATGGTCTACATCTTACATCATCTGGCATTTAAAACTCCCAGAACTCTTGCTTAGAGATTCCATAATTTGGGGGTGGGCCTCAGCAATCTTCATTCAGCAAGTATTCTGAAAGATTCCTGGGTTTTGAGAAGTTTGGGGAACACTGCACATGATCTGGGGCCCATCCTTGGGTCTCTGAGCTCATCTCCCACCACTCTGCGCTCCCTAACTCCACACAAACTGCCCTAGCTGCCTCTCTGTCTCCAGCTGAAAACTTGTTCTAGAATCAGGAACTTTGCCTTTGATATTTTCCTACCTGGAATGTACTTCCTGAAAATCTTGTGTCTAGTATACAATGGAGGCTCAATGAATATTTTAAAGTTAATAAACAAATAGTGGGCTTAAATATAAATAAGACCGGGGAGTGTTTCTTTCCACTGTTCATAGGGTCACTCGACCCTATGACTCGACTTGACGGCACCTCACAACAACAAACAAATGTCAAATACCAAAATGTTGTTGTTTCTGGACACTGAAATTGTAAGTGGTTTTAAAAATTGCATCCTTCTGTCACCAACCTACAATTATTTTTCTACTTCTTTCTTTATTACTTGAGTTTTCAACAGAGTCCTTGAATAATTTTCAGCTAAAAATTTCAAAAAATAATGTAAACATTGACAACATATCATATCACTGAAAGGAGGGAACTGTCTTAAAGCCTTAGTCAGAGTGACACTCCTGCTTTATTTTTCTTTATTTTTCTTTTCTGAACTTCCAACTACTACTTTTTATGTCACTTTCTTCCTTAATCATAATGTAAGTTCCAAAAGCTTGAGATTGTTCTATTTTATTCCTTCTGTATCTACAGGGCCTATTTCAATACCTGGCCCACGAAAAGGGCTCAATAACTATATTGAATGAAGAAATGAATTAATTCTAAAAGACACAAAACTCAAAAGTATAAAAGTCTACGAAATTAGGTGAGAATTGCAGTTGCATGAGAATTCTTCACTGGGAAGGATAATTGGATTCCTAAAGGAGAATCTTTATGTGATTCTAATCTACATGTAATTTTTTAGCCCTCTAAAACTGTTTAAAGGGCATGGAATCAATAAGAGAATATAAGACATTATATCTTTCAGAAAGAATAGAAATTCCATGAAGAAAAAAATAACTTTTTTTCTGTATTAATAACCTTTTAGCCTACAGCCATAGCACTATAGTGGCCAACTCCAGCAGATCTTGGAAGCTAAGCAGGGTCGAGCCTGGTTAGTATTTGGATGGGAGACCACCTGGGAACACCAGATACTGTAGGCTTGGGAGAATGACCCTGCAACCCACTCCCAAAAAACAATCTGCCATCAAAAACCCTACGAATAGCAGAGAAGCACTAACAATAATGTTTTACCTGTTGTACATAGAGTTGCTATGAGTCAGACACCGACTCTACAGTACCTAACAACAACAACAATAACCTTTTAAGAGTAAGTACATACTAACTACTCTATGAATATTTGATGCTTGCTTAATTCACTCCCAGGATTCAAAATCATTGGACTTCTCTTAAAAGATCCACAATGGCCATTCCACAGACAATAAAATATCAGCTATAATTTCAAATTAGAGGCCATATGCAGTGGTAAACGCCTGTAGTCCAAGGAATTTGGGAGGCGGAGGCTGGAGGATCACAAGTTTGAGGCCAGAGGCAGCCTGTGTAACTTAGAAAGACCCTGTCTCAAGATAAAAAACTAATAATAATAATAATAATAATAATAAAAGGGGCTAGGGATGCAGCTCAGTGATAGAGCACTTGCAAAATATGTGCAAGGCCCTGGGTTCAAACCTCCAGTATTGCCTAAGTAAATAAGTGAATAAAAAATAGATTTTAATTTTTAAAAGATATAGAAACAGAAATTCTATAATCTACTTCAAAAATATAGTTAAACACTTGTTCTTTTATTAACTCAATGTAAATGGTGTCTTCTTAAATTATAAGATCTTACACAATAACTTTCCTTTTTCTCCTAAACTTTTTCATTTTATAAAGGTTTGTGCTTAGATTTCCCCAGACACTACTATTGCCTTGCAAAATAATCTCTAAGTAGAAATTCCATTCTTGAGTTTGGCATCCTGACAGTCATAACTGTCACCATCTGTTGCTTTTCTCCATTTCTAGCTATTAAATCAGCAAGGAAGATCTGGAACAAATTCCGAAAATACAGGAGACTAAGCTCCAGCGATGTCAATGTGATGTTACCATACTGGACCACTTGGTACATCTGCTTGTTTTGGATCATACAAACTCAATATTAGGCTGACTGAAGACTTAAGAGAACTGATTTTAATTTATTACCATACTAAAGATAAGCCTTGTTCTCTAGGGATACTGAATTTCCTTATGGGCAGAGAATAATTTAGTACTATTTTTGTTCTAATTCCAAAACTTATGTATCTTCATAAACTTATATAATATTTGGAAAATACAGAAAGGTAAAAAAGAGGAAATAAAAATAATTCTTAACTCTTAGATAACCAAAGTCACATTGAGATTACACACACACGTTTGTTGTTGTTAGGTGCCATTAAGTGGGATCTGACTCATAGCGACACTATGTAGAACAGAATGAAACACTCCCCAACACTGTGCCAGGCACACAATATTTTTTATGTTTAAGCCCATTATTGCATCCACTGTGTCAATCCAACCAGTTGAGCATTTTCCTTCTTTTGTTGACCCACCACTCTCCCAAATATGATGTCCTTCTCCAGAGATTGGTTCCTCCTGACATGCCCAAAATACATAAGATGCCATCTAGCCATCATTGTTTCCAAGGAGTACTTTGGTTGCACTACTTCTAGGACAAATCTATTGGTTCTTTTTGCAGTCCATGGTATATTTAATACTCATCTCCTGCACCATAATTCAAAAGCATAAATTCTTCTCCTGTCTCCATTATTCTCTGTCCAGCTTTGACAAGCATATGATACAACCGAAAATACCATGGTGTGAGTCAAGTGCATCTTCATCTTCAATGTGACATCTTTACTTTTCAACATTTTACAGAAGTCTTTTGCAACAGCTTTTCCCAATGCACTGTATCTTTTGATTTCCTAACTGCTGCTTCTATGGGTGTTGATTGTAGAACCAAGTAAAACAAAATCTTGGACAACCACAATCTTTTCTCCATTTGTCATGAAGCTGCTTACTGACACAGTTGTAAGGATTTTTGTTTTCTTGATGCAAAATCCATACTGAAGGCTGTGTTCTTTGATCTTCATCAGTAAATGCTCCAAATCCTCTTCACTTTCAGCAAGGAAAATTGTGTCATCTGCATAATACAGGTTGTTAATGAGTCTTACTCTGATCCTCATGCCATGTTCTTCATAAAGTCCAGTTTCTCAGATTATTTGTTCATCATAAAAACTGAAGAAGTATGGTGAAAGGATATAGCCCTTACACACACTTTTCCTGACTTTAAACCAAGCAGTGTTTCCTTGTTCTGTTCAAACAACTGCCTCCTAGTCCATGTACACATTCCTCTTGAGTATAATTAAATGCTCTGGTATTCCCATTTTTTACAATGTTATTCAGAATTTGTTATGATCCACACAGTCAAATGATTTTTCAAAGCCAAATAAAAAACATAAATAGACCTCTTTCTGGGTATTCTGTACTATCAGCTAATATCTATCTGACATCAGCAATGCAGCAACTGCAGCAATAGATAATGAACAGCTGGAAAATCAAGCTGGATTGAGAAGAGGGCATGGAACCAAGGACATCATTGCCGATATCAGAATATATACATATATGTATTCTTTCATATGTATGAATGTACACTTTTTCTTTTTACAAAAATATGGAATATGCAAACTTAGCATTTTGTTATGTTTTTACTTAGTTTATATTATAGGCACCTTCCCGGGTCATTAAATATCTTTACACACCAACATTTTAAACAACTGCTCAAAAATCTATTTTATAGTAGATTTTAGTTTTATGTACTGGCTTCTATTCCCAATACATTCTTTGATATAAGACAGCTAATCCTGAGTGGGAAAAATAAATGTTGAATATATCAAATATGGTATTCTTTTCATAACAACTTCTCTGTTGATATTATTGAAAGAACTATATGAGCTTATCTCAGAGAAAGCTACTTTCTTTATGAACTCTGCTATCCATATATAATGTATTATGGGACTTACTTTTTTCCCTTATGAAAACTATGTATATTACATAGACATTAAATCTTCAGCAAGGGAAATATTTAAAGCAGCAAAAGAAGTACAAAGGACAAAAAGGGGAGATATTCAGTTCAGAAAATATAAAATGTTCTGTTTCAGTATTTTCTTTAAAGATGGCAGACCGTCTTGTTCCTCTTTATGTTGAAACCTGAAAAATCTTTTTGTAATCCAAAATTTCCACAATAATATAAAAAAAAAAACAGAATCAGCAGATAAACAAAGAATATATGTTTTCCTTGGAGCAAATATCTTTTGGAGCTGAAGTTCTCTCTCTTAAATTGCCTTTTGGTTTTCTAGTTTTTAAGAACTGTTTTTGTTTATTTGTTTATTTGTTTGTGCCATCTATGAGGGACTTAGTCATTTTTCTTTCCCTCCTATTTGTTTATCTATTTTTATTTAATCACAAACACCTATAAATTATGTGTACTATTTTGTTACTATGCAGTATTTTACTTTAATATCTAACTGCTAATGGACAGTTACACTGGGCCTTCTGCCCATGCAAGATGAGATTGGTACCATTAAGCAAATGCTTTAGTGCTCTCAACATGCTCCCCATGACTCAGGTGGTAGAACAATTTATTCTGTTCTCTTGTTTCAGGGAAATATAGATGCTATAAGTTTCTAGAAAGTTCTGTCCCTGAGCCAAGTTATGAAACTGATGGTGCTAGTCAGTAACTGGAATATGAGTCCAGAGCTCAGACAGGTCAAGAACAAAGCTTTTGATCTAAGAAATATCCACAGACCTACACATGGCACAAAATACTGTGAGAGAATAAAGACGTAGAGAGGAAGAGAATGGCATGTAGACTTGTGAGGAGCAAGAGGAGAGAGGACCAGTACAGAGAAGGAACAGATAGAAATGTAGGTGCTTCGTTATATAAATCCTTTTGGTAATCTTGACCACTCAAAAACCTCAAATATTAGGATATCATGCCAATTAAAGTCTGTGTCCTTACCCTTTCATTTGCTTTTCAAGAGGATATATGACCCCAGGGCTGGGATTTACCTCAGTTGGTAGAGCACTGCGCTGCATCTCTGAGGTCCCGAGTTCAATTCCCAGCACCGCAAAAATGGGAGAAGGGCCTGGCAATCCACTCCCAAGGCAATCCTGAAACAGTCAGCCATTGAAAACCCTATGAGGGTCGCTATGAGTCAGATACCGACTAGAAGGCACCTAACAACAACAACAACATATGACCCCAAATCTGACTGTAACCTTTTGAAGAAAAGCAGTGGGATTTTCACTAAATTTAGTATAGTCCTAACACATGGATGTTCTCAGATACTTAGATACTTGAACCAGACAAGGAGGAGAAAAATTTCAGACTTAACAAGGGAATGTGGGGAAATACCGAGGAATTGGCATTATGAGACAAAACCTTAGTTTGAGCTGTGGATATATTGTTGTTGATATAATTATCTACACTAAGGGAATCAATCAGTGTACCAAAAATTTAAAAAAGCAGAGAAAACAATGAAAGAGCCTAAAAATGGATATAGTGTACTATTGTGTGGGTTTGAATTTTTCTTTGTCTCCTCTACTTTCTATGTGACTTTTGTGACTTATTTTGACAAAGTTTTATATTTCCTGTCTTATTCCTGTCTTATTCCTATCTTCCTTCTGAAGTATCAATTATAGCCAGGACAGGTCTTCTGGTAGTGTTCTATTTTGTAGTACTTTTGGTGCCCTGGGTCCTCTGGGAACCTGGGAGATGGGTAGCAATCATGCCATGCATTAAAGATATGGATTCAACCCTCTTTCCAACTAGTGATGGAGTCCAAAGAATCTGCAAGTCAGCAATAGTAGGTAGAGACATGGATTTTAAAGGAAATACCTCCAGGGCTAGGCCAGTATAGAAATGGAAGGAAAAATCTTTTAGATTAGGGGATCTCTCCATTTTCTTTTGGGAATGATAAAATTCCAATTTAATTATTGGAATTTGGAAAGAAAAATGTTGATGTCAGAGATTAAGTGGCCCAACCATAGAATGACAGAACAAAAGCCAGAGAGCTTTTAAATAGTCATTCATGTAAAGAACATAAAGATACTTTCTTCTGAACCAGCCAGGGATGGATCCCTGAGGAACACCAACATTTAAAGGGTATTTGGAAATCTAAGAAAGATCAGAGAGAGAAATAGTGGAAAGTTAGAAGAGAGTGCTATAGGCAGTCAACAGTACAAAAAGATTGGCAATTAAGCTATCAGTATAACTCTAAACACTAAATCGAGCAGCATGGGATGAAGGCTGTATCACAATAGTATTACAGTAATCACCCAGCACGATAGAAGAGAAAACATATATAGGAGATGTTTAGTAGCCTATCCTTGCTCTCCACTTTCTCCATTCCCATTAACCTGCTGCAGAACAGATGTACTTCCATCACCCTAATAAGACAGTTCTGTAAATACCACAATGCTCTCATTGATAATCCAGTAAGTATTCCCTCCTTGTGTGACTGGTTTTATTTTTATTTTTGGAGGGAGGGAGTTGTTTGCTATTTACTTATTTATTTAATGTACTGGGGGTTGAATCCAGGGCCTTGTGCACACTAAGCAAGTACTGTACCACTGAGCCACAGCCCGTTTCGTTTTTTATTTTCTATTTTGAGATAAGGTCTCACAAAGTTGCACAGGCTGCCTCTGGCCTCAAACTTGTGATCCTCCTACCTTAGCTTCCCGAATTGCTGGGATCACAGGCTTGCAACACTGTGCCTGGGTAACTGAAGATTTATACTGTTGACTCTCTGTGGCACTCCCTCTCCTAAGCTTTCCACTGTTTTTTTCATTGTTCTTTCTTAGATTTCTAAATCCCCTATAAATACTGCTGTTCCTCAGGGATCTATCCCCGGTTGATTCAAAAGAATCCTTATATCCAAAAGAATCCTTACATTCTTTATATGAATGACTATTTAAAATATATTTGCTCCTTCTCATTGCTGAATCTACCCATTGGGTTAGAATGACTTCAGAAATACAAAAATACACGTTGTCATTTTAGCCATTTATGGTTTTCTTTTCATAAAGGAAATTGGTCAGAATCTTATACTTCAGGCATTTTCCAAATTACATTTTCCAGATTTTGTTTTTCAAGGATGAAAAGTATAATTCAGACAGTGTTTATATCCCAAGTTATTTCTTTACTTACGTATCTATTATATTTGGACCATTCAAAGCTAGAAAAAGATATAATCAACTTTAAACATCTTTCAATTTAACCTGAATTTTGACATGTTAGTCTTCCAAGTGAAACAATAAGTTAGCAACACATAACTTCAAAGACAAAAAGGGAAAAAAATCCAATTTGAGGAATAGACCAAATGTTCACAGACAATTTTTAAGATTGTAGAAAGAGGTATGTATAAGAGATGTGTTTGCCCTGTCTCTGGAAACAAGAGCTGAGTGATGCAGATTTCAGAAGCTGAAGAACTTAGAACACACTGAGCATAGCTATCATCACAATCAGGGTTAGCAATCTGTCTTATTCCTGCATTTCCTGGATTGCATTTAATAGACTCATCTAATCAATTATTCTGAATATCTATGGGCTTATGAATCTGTAGCTCAAGAAACCAACAAGTTGTTTCATGCTCCTGTTAATAATCTAGAGAAGCCCCATTATTTAAGAATATGATTACTTTTCTTTCTGTTTTTTCATTTGTTTGTTTTGGCTCAGTACTGGATGGGAGTTGAACCTAGGTCCTTGGGCACGCTCTGAAAGCTCTCTGCCACTGATCTGCACGTGCAAACCTTTTTTGTATTTTTTAAACATGAGAGAAGGTCTTTCTAAGTTATGCAGGCTGCCTCTGGCCTTGGACCTGCAATTGTCCTGCCTCTGCCTCCCAAGTCACTGGGATTACAGGTGTGTGCCACTATGCCTGGGTAGGAATTTGATTATCTTTTTTTACCTGAGAATATGGCAAATAGTTATTAAGATGTTTAACCAGAACAAGTACTTAGTGTTTCATTGTATTTTGAACCATTAAGTTGATTTCTTTCTTTTTTGAAACAGATCTATTTTTAAGTAGGAATGATCTTGCCTGATCTCAGAAGCTACGCAGGGTTGGCTTGATTAGTCCTTGGATGGGAGACCACCTGGGAATACCAGGTGCTGCAGGCTAGGGAGAAAGACCTGGCAATCCACACCTGAAACAATCCACCATTGAAAACCCTATAAATACTAGAGAAGTAATGACAATAGTGCCAGGCATGGCAAAATGTCAGGGAATGTTTCCTTTTATGAGTCAGACCCAAATCAATGGCACCTAACAACAACAAGAAGAGAGCAAATACCAAAATCCATTTTTTTTAGGGTTTTGCCAGTTTTTATTTCATCAAGTAAGGATATTAAACATATCTATAACCACTTAGTGGTTATTAGAGTAGATTTAGGATATTTTAACATACAAATATTAGAAGATTCATATCACAGAATAATGTTTTTATTCAATATACAATGTGGTTTGCAGAATTCCAACCTCAGCATCATAAAGTAGTGTATAGAGAATGGGTTTCAAGCTGAGTAGCAATAGCTTGGTAATCATCTCATTTTCTGGGTGTGGGGAAACTTGGTGAGCTCTGTTTGCTTTAGGATTTTGTCCTCAAATAATGTCCTGTAGGAGTAAGCATGAAATGGAATTTGAAGGCCCTTCATAGAACCTAGGATTAGCTTTGCTGTATCTCAGTCCTTCAAAATAGGGTGAATCCACAATATAAAGCACTTGGCAGTAGCAAATACCAGTTCCAGGCCAACTCTGCTTAGCTTCTGAGATCTGACAGGATTGGACATCATGGTGGTACAGCTGCAGACTGTCAATGCATTAGGGCAAGAGAAAAATTAAAAGTATAAGAATTGCAAAGCAAGCCAGGTAGGATAGCACATGCTGGTAATCTCAGCTATTAGGACACTCACAAGCTCAAGGCCAGCCTGAGCTACATAGTGAGACCCTTTCTCCCACAGAAAAGAAAAAAATGCAAAGGTAGAATGTAGAAATAGAGCTATGCAAATTCTTTGGATGCCAACACTTACCAAAAACAATCATTATTTATGAAAAAAATGAATTAAAATTCTTCGTGTGTGACAAATAGTGTTGTCATGTATATCTTAACTGTGATTGTTGTTATTAGTTGCCATTTAGTCAGTGTCCGACTCATAGCAAACCTACGTACAACAGGCAAAACACTATTGTCAGTACTTCTCTGCTATGCATAGGGTTTTCAATGGTGGATTGTTTTGGGGGAGTGGGTTGCCAGGTCCTTCTCCCAAGTCTACAATTTCTGGTATTCCCAGGCAGTCTCCCATCCAAGTGCTAACCAGACTTGATTCTGTTCTGCTGTGGAGATCTTACGGGACAGTGCTGCTGCGATCATATGCTACAGTGCTGCCACTACAGGCCTTAACTGTAATTATTAACCACAAGATCAAAATAATAAAATCAAGTCAATACCAAGATAAATTATGAAAAATATCCAAGTTAAAGGAAAAAATATATTTCTGATGAGTGACTAGTATAAGTCATGGATACTGGAGAAGAATTAGTAATATACATAAAGAATTAACACGTAGAAGCAAGATGATTCTCAGATGTGTAAAGGTTTTGAATGGACAACCTACCACTTGCTCCTTGAAACATTCATTCATTCATTCAAAAATATTGATTATCTCTAATGTTGTAGATAGTAAAATCAACTCTAGGTATTGCAATAGTGAATAAGATAAACAAGATCATTGCAGCTATGTAGTGGTCTAAAGGACAACTGGGAAAAAAACAACCATAAAACAAGTAAACAAATGAACATTATCATTCCAGATGGAGCAATGAAGAAAACAAAGCTATGTGACAGGGAAAAAGTGGTAGGGATCACATATTGGACATTGAGCAACTCTGTTGGATATTAAGGGATTTTTAGGGATTGAATCAACTCCTAAATAGAAACGAGGTTGTAGGAGTATAGCTTTGGAGATAGCAGAACTGTGTTAGAATCCAAGAATGGGCACTTACTAATTGCATTTCCTTCAGTGACTGTTTTAGCTTCCTCATTTGTAAAAAAGTGATACTAAGAACACTCATCTTGTGGAATTGTTGTGGGAATTGAATGAGATAATGCATTCAAAGCACTTAGCATCATGCATAGTAAGATCCCTATCAAAACTGCCTGCTATTATTAGCATTACAGGAGAAGGATGTGGCAATCCACTCCTGAGGAATCCTGAAAAACAGCCACTGAAAACCTTATGAGGGTCACTATGAGTCAGACCCGACTTGAAGGCACCTAACAACAACATTACTAGCATTATATAGAAAAATGGAAAATATATCTTTCTGATCTCAGTATCAAGAATATTTTCATTTCTCTTGAGCCACAGGTTGGCTTATAATTGCATCTTTTAAGTGCTAAGAATCATGTTTCCTTTCTCTTGACTGCTGAGATGCTGAGAGCCAAATTTGTGACGTACCTCTAACCAAGATAGAAAACTTTGCTAAGTACCTTGTTTATTTTGTGAACTAAGTTCATTCTTGGCTGTACATTTTCTTTTCTTCAATTTCTTTCTAATTCAATTTCCACATTTCCTTACTTTTTATTCGATTTCATTTTATATGTGTTTTTGTAAGCTGCTATAAATCTTTCTGTAACATGTTCTGTCTAAACATAGTCACTACAACAAAATAACAATCAGTATGGGCAAGTTGAATGTGATTGTTACATAGCAGGAAAACCTTTGCAGGGAGAATTTGTCTATCTACTAGATATAAAAAATAAGAGAACATAATCAGAATTACAATATGTACAAATGATCTGTTTGGCTTATTGTTCAGCAGGCCCCAACCTCAGCTCAATTCAAATATGAAAACAGACCTTCATTTCCATTGGGACCAACTTAGGTAGTGGGAACAGAATGGGTTTAGAAGAGATTCTAAGTTCACTTGCCTATCCTGCCATTGACTAAGATCATGAGCCAATCGATGAACATTTCTGAATATCTGGCCCGAATACCTAATTTGGTTCTCTTTGGGATCAATGTGTTCTATAAAACATATTGCATTTGTGATAATATTAGCCAGCTATTAGAGCCGTAATGATGGTGATGATGGGTAATGGTGGTGGTGATGATGATGGTAATGATAATCAACAGGGATCTCAATGCCATTGCTGATCTACTCTGATTAAACTCTCAGTGCTGTAATGGCTTCTTGTCTTGTGCAGATCTAGGAGGTACCCTTTGCACTATGGTTTAAGTAAATCGCATCTCCCAGAGCTGTGGATCACATGGACTGGACAGCCATATGTGGTGGGCTGACCAAAACCCTGCTGATATTCCATTTCTGATTACCTCATCCTCCCTATTTGAGTGTCTGTTTTGTTGATCCATTTGGCATTTCAGTTCCTTTGATGCTGGACTTCTGCCTTCAAATTAGTTTTGTTTTTGACCTCATCTTACAGCTAGCCCACACTTCTACCTGCTGGCAGCTTTTCATGTTGCCATGGGGCACCTTCTTGTGAAACATCCATCTGCTACTCTTACCTACCAAGAACCTACACAACTTTTCCCTCAGCCAGAATGTTCTATTTAACAATTTTTCTGTGTCCACCTTTTGTCACCTGCTTCCAGGTCCAGTCTTTCTTTTCATCTAAAATTTTCTGAAGAAAAATAATGCAGTGACTGTGTTTAGAATATTAGCATTAGCTATATAGTCAGTAGATTCTATTCACAAAGAATTAAAAACTTTTATTAATCTAAATTCAGAATAACTCTCAATTTGCTAGGGAAGAACTGGCAATAAAGATTTGACACACATCTCTAGGTATTGAAGTTTACCTTTGTAATTATCTAAGGTGGGATATCTTAAATTTACACTCCACGTTTCCTTATTTTAAACACATACATAGATGTTTATATTTGTTGTTTTAAAAACTGTCATACTTACTCTGCAGCTTTTGTTAATAATATGCCACAGATATACCTTGAGGTCTTTAGGTATAAATTTGACTTACTTCTTCTAAATAACCATATAATTTTCAAATTCTTGAAACTATCCTTCAAAATCAATGTGTACCCAGGTTTTCTTTTTTATTTTTTCAGTTTTCTTTCTTTGTGTATGTGTTTTGTATTTGCCACACAAAATTGCTGCAATAATCTTTTATGTATACCATTGGAGAAAGAGGAGTGCATATGTTTGTGTATATGCATATGTATATATATATAATTTGTACATACATGTGTATTGTTTGTACATTTATATGTATTACATACATACATATGATGAAATTTTTCTTTCTTTCTTTCTTTCTTTATAGTACTTGAGGTTGAACCCAGGGCCTTGCATAAACTTTGTAAGTGCTCTACCACTGCACTGCATCTCCAGCCTATTTATTACTTTTTATTTTGAGTCAGGGTCTTACTAAGTTACATAGGCTGCTTCTCATCTCGAATTGACAATCCTCCTGCCTCCTCCTCCCAATTTGCTGGGATTACAGATGTATACCACCATGCCAATATTACATGCATACAACTTAATGGGTTTCATGACATTTCCATACATACATTTCATCATACATTGCTCATGTTCACTTCCTCCTTACCATCTCATGACATAAAATATATTTTCAAAAGAGATTATTTAGCCCAACAATATTTAATTAATATGTTACCAAGTTATTATTTTCTGAAAAGTTAGAGCAATTCCCTCTTACACCAATAATGTATAAATGAGCCTGATTTACTCATTCTCTACCAGAGTTGTTCTTTTTAATTTTTGCTGACCAGGGAAATGAAAATTGTGCCTAATTATTGCTTATATTTGTATTTCTGTGGCTATGAAAAAGATAGCATTGTTCATATGTATTGGTTATTTGGATTTCCTGTCATGCAAATTGTTTATTCTTGTCTTGTATGTTGAATTGATTATGTTCTTCCTAACAATTTGTAGTGGTTCTTCTATATTAGAACATAATCCTTTGATCTACCATATGGTTACAGATATTTTTTTCTAGACATACTTCCTCTATTTTATGCTGTCCTTTTCCATATAAATCTTTAGTTATTTTGTGTTCCATGTTTTTATGTACCTTCTTTTAAAAATTACCTTTTGTGTGTCTCCTTTTTCCTGCTTAATACCTCACAGCTATTCTTACCAGGAAGATTCAACTCATTTATTTCCCTGGCTTTGTTATATGTGGATAAATTGATGTATCTGTAATTCTACATAAGCAAAATATCATTTACTTCACTTTTTATTACAATCATTTTTGTTTAATTTTCTTTTCTTTCCTCTACTCTCTTCTTTCCCTTCACTCATTTAATCCTCTTCCTTTGAGTCTCCATATCTCCTGGTCATTAAGAAACTCATATAATTCTTTATTTTCTTCATTCTCAAATAATCATACACACATACATGCACAATCTTAGACAAATATGTTGTTGTTGTTAGGTGCCATCGAGTTGGTATCTGACTCATAGCGACCTTCATCGGGTTTTCAATGGCTGACAGTTTCAGGATTGCCTTGAGAGTGGATTGTCAGGCCCTTCTCCCATTTTTGTGGTGCTGGGAATTGAACTCGGGACCTCAGAGACTGCAGCGCAGTGTTCTACCAACTGAGCTAAATCCCAGCCCCTAGACAAATATATAGTGTGTTTGTTCATACCTATACTCATACCCCCACATTTGTCAGCATGTTGTGCTTGGGGCTTGCATGTTGCTGTAATGCTGAAAACTATGCCACCTGTATCTCAGATACCACCAGGGCCACCGATGGTGAACAAGTTTCAGCTGAGTTTCCAGACAAGACAGACTGGGGAGAAGAACCCGGCAGCTCACTCCTGCACAATTAGCTGTTGAAAATCCTGAGTAGCAGACAAGCACTGTCAAATATAGGGCTGGAAAATGAGCTCCCCAGGCTGGAAGGCATTCAAGAAATGACTAGGGAAGAGTTGCCCCCTCAAAGTAGAGTTGACCTTAACAAAAGGAATGGAGTAAAGCCCCTGCAACCTCCTTTTGCTGATGTGGCATGACTCAAAATGGGAAGAAACACAGTGTCTGCAACATTGCGCTAAAACATAAAAAGATTGTGTGCATGGCACTATTTGGGGTAGTGTTTCGTTCTGTTGTACATAGGGTTCCTATGATCAGATCTGACTCAAGGGCACATAACAACAACAATATACTCATATAGGAATTTTTGTCATTTTGTATTCCACAAAAGTGGTAAAATACTCTAGACTATTCTCCGCTTTTTTACTTTCTACCTCAATGATACCTCATGAAAAAATTTTCATGTCAATAATCATGATCCTAAATTGATTTTCTAATGCTGCATGCTATTTCATATGTGATTACATCATAAATTATCTAAGCATTCCTCTGTGAATCATAATTTATGTTGTTTCTGCCTTTGTTTGGGTCCTGTGAAGAATGTTATAAAAATATATTTGTACATACAGTGCCATATGTTAATGTTTTCATTTCTATGTAAAAGATTCCCCAAAGTAAGATTGCTGGGTTGAAGTAATACATATAGCTGGATTTGTTTCCCAAAAGATAATATTAATTTGCATTTCTACTAATAAGTAAGAGTATCCATGCTTTAGCCTTACCAGCTATAGCATTATCATTCCTTTTTCTTTTTTTGAAAGCTGTAAATTTATATCTGATTATTACCTCTAGCTTCTTGAAAAAGCTTCCAAGAATAACATGCCCTTTCTGAATGACCAGATCATTTGTCATCCTTTGTTAATAGTACATTCTGATGGCTTTGTAAGTTTTCTGGCCCCTCTCTCAATATCTCAAGTTGCTTCCTGTATGCTTGACTTCAGTGGTCTCGTCGTTTACACCTCCACACCACCCAACCCCACATACACACTTGGTTGCTTCTGATATGTTTGAAAAGTTTGAATTTAAAATCCAGAGGGCTGTATTTATTCAAAACATTTAAACATCAGCCAGTAGGACTCTTAATGAAGGCCCAAGGTATACCATTTACAATGTTAGCTTGATATTTTGACAGTTTTTTAGTTCTTAAGGAAAATTTGCCTGCAGCCATACCACTGTGGCATCTGATCCTATCAGATCTTGGAAGCTAAGCAGGGTCAGGCCTAGTTAATACTTGAATGGGACATCACCTGGGAACACCAGGTGCTGTAGGCTTGGGAGAAGGACCCGGCAACCCACTCCCAAAAAACAAATCAGCCATTGAAAACCCTGTAAAGAGCAGAGAAATGATGACAATAGTCCTTTGTCTGCTGTACTTAGGATAGCTATGAGTCAGACACCAAGACTTGACTGCAGCTAACAACAAGAAGGAAAATTTGCTTCCCAAGGGCATCTCTAACTAATAAAGTCAGTTACAAGACTTGAATTCTGTTACTTAAAGCTGTTGAATGCCATTGTAGATTGACAATGTAAGATATTAATAGTCTCAGTACCCATTCATCACATAGAAAGGAAACTAACTGAACCTAAGATCACTAGCTTAGGAAAGTGTGGTAAATTCCATTATGATGTACTGACAAATTCTGTAGTGTTAACATGTTTATGCTCATTCTAGCTACATCCTGCCTGCACATCACTAGAAATTACAAATGCTGTAGTCTTTAGAGAACCCCAAACACAGGTGTGTGGGAGCATTTATCCCACCCCGTGATACCCCTCATATGTTCTTGTAGCAAAGTTGTGGATGGACAAATGGCCCAAGTAGGCAGTAATGGAGATGCCCACAGAGGGAGAGGTGATGTGATGCATGTGGTTCTGGGCATCCAGCCCTCTCCCAGGGAAGCTAGTCTTGGTCCAAAGATTCCAAATGTTTTGGTTCCACATATTCATCCATAGTGAGAAAATCTCTCAGCTCTCTTAAAGATTTTTCACTGGTGGTTTCAATTCAACTTTTTTTCTTTTAATTTTAAATTCAACAAAGTTGGTTGTTGTTGAGGTCTAGGCCTCCCCACTAGCTTGATTTCAGAGTGAAAACACTCCAGTGAAAAGGGTTTTAACAATCCTGCCTCCTGTATACTTGTTTCTCATTGTAAATGGCATGACAAGGCCCTTTTCAATTTTCTAGGAGTTTTGATTCACACAAGTTGGTTTCTTAAGGGCTCCATCTTCCCTGAGCACTTACAAGAAGGAAAGAGTTCCAAAGCTCATTTCCAAATTATGGAAAATTGTCAGCTTGACCATTTTACCACACAGTGAAATCACTCCTACCATTTCATCTTCAAGTTTGTGCAAGTACTTGTAGAAGAAAGAGTCTTACATACCAGTCGTCCAACTCACTTATTTTGTACATTGGTCAAGAAGTGAGATGCCCTGTTTGAGACTGAAAACTCATTAAGGACCAAACCACCTTGAATCATATGCTCTGAATCTATTTTTTTCTCATGAAAATTAGGATATCGTCCCTATTTCCCTCACAAGGATTTTGATGAGGATCAAATGAATTAATGTACTTGAGAGCACTTTAACATATCCACAAATGGCAGCTATCATAAAATTGTTTGAGTTCATTGTTATATTTCTTCTAGTAGGAGCATTAGACATGTCTGGATAGACTTTAATAGCCACCATTTATTGAATATGTCCTCTAACAGAATTATTCCATTTAGATATTTTTATTGTCACACATTTACCCTTGTCCTAAACAGAGTGGAGTGGTTGACTCAGTAAATTCTGTAAACAAGTATGAGGATGTTTCTGCTTTTTTTTTTTTCTTCAGTTTTCTTTCTTTCTGTATGTGTTTTGTATTTGCCACACAAAATTGCTGCTTCATTTGAATGACATTTAAAATGGGCTATGTGTCATGAGTTGGCATTGAATTCACTCAAACTATTTCCAGTGTCCATGTGCTGAACAGCCTCATCTTTACAAAGCTTATTTCATGTACCATTAGATGATATTTATAGAAATAAGAACATCTAATTTTATAAGCATAAAATAAAAGCCATATCTGAGCTTAAGTCCTATTTACTTTCAGATTTTAGACAACCTCTAAAAGAGTTAAATGATCTTTAAATACCTAATATCATTCCAATCAATTCTCTTCATGATCTTTATGGAAAATCTCTATGTCTATTTTATATGAAAATAATTATTGCAAAGTTAAAAAATAAGTTTGCTAATTTATTTCCATTGTTTTTCTTCAGAAAGATGAAGTCTATTTTTTTCAAAACTGGGTCCAAAAAAGCCACTCTGAAAGCCAATATTGTTATTTCTCTAAGCTCTTCCATTTTTCTCCACTGATAATTGTAGTCCCTACAGGAAAGAGACCAACATGTGATCTGATATGATAAGGGATCTGCTTGAAAATATATACCCCAGCAGCTTGTTCCAGAAAAAAGTTCCATGATTAAAGAGGGACTTGCTCTAATAATGGCACTGAATTTCCAGAATATCTAGGTGAATTGTTGTTGTTGTTAGGTGCTGTCAAGTCGAGGTCCAACTCATAGCAACTCTACATACAGCAGGCAAAACACTATTGTCAGTGCTTCTCTGCTATTCATAGGGTTTTCAATGGCGGATTGATTTTTTGGGAGTGAGTTTCCAGGTCCGTCTCCCAAGCCTATAATATTTGGTGTTCCCAGTTGGTCTCTCATCCAAGTACTAACCAGGCCCAACCCTGCTTAGCTACTGAGATCTGACAGGATCGGATGCCACAGTGCTATGGCTGCAGGCATCTAGATAAATAGTCTTTTTAAAATTATATTCCCCAATAATACTTATGTGTATTTGTAGAGTATAAATATAGTTTTATGTATATGTCTACATTGTGGAACTTAATACCCAGCACACTCAAGAGATTCCTCATTTAATATTTCCAGATTACCAACAAAGGATTTATTTATTCAGCATTTTTATTGTTACTGGCATTGTTGTTATTGTTTGGTGCCACTGACATTATGATGCATATTTCTTTTACCAGAGGGGCTACAGATTCCTGGTCTTGTTCTAAGAGAACAAATGAGTCTTTACCTAAGTCTTCTCATGAAAATAAATAGTGATCTAGGCCTGGAAGATCCTCTGAGCAAGCCAAGTTAGGCCAGGGGCCAGGGGCCAGGAGAGATACAAACAGCCAGAGTGTAAAGAGCAAGACATGGGCACCTAAGATGTGGTTGTGAAAGTGATGGCCATTTGTTGAGTAGATCAACTCCTTGTGCTTTCCCCTGAGGGTGGGTTACTGCTATTGGATTTCTTGGCACAGTACCCATTAGCCAGAGGCATTGTATACTCAGTCAGTGAGTTGAAGTCAGTCATGGATGAATCTGCTGGCCTGCGTGTTTGAGGGAATGAAGTGCAGTGCCCCTCAAGCAAAGCCTGCCACCAGTTTTGCTGCAGGCCCTCCCACTAGCAGATCCTTTTCCTTTACTCACTGGGTTTCTTGCTTGGCTCTTGAAATCAGTTGAGACTGTCACAACAGTTTTGGATTCCAGAGTCCACAAAACATCTATGTCCCAAGAGTTGGTTATATTTGTAGTCCATTCCAAGATTTGTTCATGCTCACTGCCTGTTTTTCCAGGATTAAATCTCTGAATTCAAGCCACTTTACATATTCTGGGCTCAATTAATGCAATAACCTGGTGAAAATGTTATCATGCATCTTTGCTAAACCTGTAGCCTGCTGAATGCCATAAGCACACAATAGTGTGAAGCCCTTCTTTAACAAGGATTCACAACAGAGTGTACATTGGACATGCTAGGTGTCAGGATGGCTTAAGGATAGCAGAGTTTTCTAGCAGCCTCTCATTTTTCTGACATTCTAGTGGCAGAAGGTTGTATTATAAATCCAACATTGTAACAGCCTTGGAAGCATCTGTTCTCTCACTGTCTTTGAGGAAATAGAGCGTAGAGTTCAGACTTGTAGACTTTTGTTGTGGTTCCCATGGAGCTGATAATTTGCTGGAGATATGTAGGAAATTTAATATTGTAGATAACAGTGAATCTAGAAAATAAAGAGTAGCAATGAGGGAATAATAAAAATGATCTATTTTATTTATTGTGCTCCTACTATTCATAAGACACTATGGTAGAGGTTTTTCATCCCCATTTCATAATTCTACTCGATACTATTACAACCATTCTCTCTTATCCACTGAAAATACATTTAAAGACTCCCAGTAGATGCCTGAAACTTCAGATGATATTGACCCCTACACGTAGTATGTTTTCTCCTATATTTGCATGCTTATGATAAACAGTTGGGAGAAAGATGTGGCATCCCACTCCCAAAAAACAATCCCAAAATAATCAGCCATTGAAAGTCATATGTGGGTCACTATGAATTGGACATGATTTGATGGCACCTAACAACATGACAAACTATAAATTAGGCACAGTAAGAGATTAACAGTAATAACTAATGACAAAATAGGAGAATTATAATAATATACTGCCATAAATGTTATAAAAATGTGACCTCTTTCTCAAAATACCTTGTTATACAGTACTCACCCTTCTAATGATGATGACAGATGATACAAAGCCTCCTTGATGAAAAGTGCAGTGAATGAAGTAGACATTGTGGCATCGCATTATACTACCATATAAGGGTCACTTAAACATAAGCACTATGCTTCTGTGACAGTCAATCTGATGACCAGGGTAGTTACTAAGTGATGTACAGATATATAGCCCATATAGCATGTATGTGCTGGACAAAGGGATGATTCACATCTCAGAGGGCATGGAGCAAGACGGTATGTGATTTCAACACACTACTCAAAATAGCACACAATTTACAATTTATGAGTATATTTCTGAATTTTTATGTAATATTTATGGATTATAGTTGATCACAAGTAACTGGAATTACAAAAAAAAAAGGTAAAGTGAGAGGCTGCTGCATTACTATTTCATAGAAAGCCCCCTATAGCCTGTTATGTAGAAAGTGTCTCATTTGATGTTGAAGATATTTTTCTTACCATGTTGCTTAGTGTATTCTCTCATCTTTAGACTTTAGAAAAGGTCTGGTCAAGATGGGAGATGATTGGCATCTTCTCTCGAGCTTCAAGGGGGAGAAGAATTGCCCACGTAGAGAAGGTCAAGGGCCTTGTGACAGACAGTAGTTTCTCTCAGGGCCAAAGAGCTCTTAAATTTATGGCCAGAGTCTGGTGGTAAAATTTCCTTTCTACATACTAAAAAGGATGTCCAACTCTTAGGTAGGAAGTTCTGTGTTGCTGTGTTAGTTTCTTATACAAAAGACCAGAGACATGGTAACTTAAAGCAATGCAAACTTATTATCTTATAGTTTAGGAGGTCAGAAGTCTAAAATCACGGCCTAAGGTCAAGGTGTCTGCAGGGTTTATTTCCTCTTGGAAGTTCTAGGGCACAAACTGATTTCTTATCTTTTCCATCCTACAGTCTACCTGTGTTCCTTGGCTCATGTTCCATTTCTAGCAATGGCATCCCTGAAACCTCTCTCTTGGCCATTATATATCCTTCTAGCTCTGATTCTGACCTGGTTTTGGTCAGGAGCTTGTGACTTGGCCCAGTACACAGAGCACTCCTATGAAATAAGCTGAGCCCCTTTAGGATTTTTCCTTTTGATAACCTAATCCAAGGGACACAATATGTCTCAAGATGGTAGTGGATGCTTTCACAAATGGATCATGTTAGGGATTAAGGGATACGTGCCAATCTGGCCACAGGCAAGAGGAATATGCAGAAATAATGCAGTCCCTGAGAGACAGAAGAGAATTTCAGTGTCTGATTTTTCCAGCTCCCAGTTACAATTTACACTAGGCATAGATGTCTTTGGATGCCTATGAAATTATCACTCTGTACCCATACAATTTTTTTCCTCTGCCTTAACTCAGAGAGACTATCGGTTCTTTATAATTACATACTTGCCTGGAACATTGCTTTAACCCAGAATTCTAGTGTGATGGTGGAATTTAATGAGGGAGGGATTGTGGAATGGCAGTAATGCCAAAGTGAAGATCAAAGGAAACCAAGAGCTCTGCTTCAGGCACTGCAAATTTTCAGCAAGTTATTCTGAACAGAATTGGTACTCAACATTTTTAAGCATTGGACATTTTCCAAGATGTAAATGTCCTTAAATTCTTAAATTCTAAATAGAAAAACATTAATGAAAATAACTGAGATATATTCCACCCAGTTTTGAAGAAAGGCAAAGTTATTGGTTCATTATAATCATTGGACTGAAAAGGATGTCATTTAAGCAAAAAGAAACTATTAAAGTTTAATTGGGCATTTTAGGAATCACCTCACTAAATCTGAAAACGTGGCATGCTTAGTTTTAGAATATGCTTCCTGGAATAATTATCTTCAAAGTAAATACAATCTTTATAAAATAGCCTCAGCATTAATTTTTCACAAATTAAAAAGCATGCTGAAGGATTAAAGCAGAATAATAGATGTAATATTACATAAAAGTAGGACAGTCATAAATGATTTATAACTTCCTTACTCATCAGGATTTTGAATCTTAATTGAAAACTTGTGTGGCTAGGTTGTTGAAAAAAATAAATTGGTTATTCTGATATCAGACAGCTTTCATTAGGGAGTTAATTAATTTTAGGAAGCTGAGAGCCTAGTACATTAAACCTGTTTACACAGTCATCTTTAGCCATGGGACTTTATTTAATTCCAATCTTCTGGTCATTGCATATTGTTTATAATTCTTTTCATTTTGATCAATCCTAGTTAGATACAGTGAAATTATTGTGGACAAAAATTCTATATAAAAATAAAAAATAACCAGGCACTGTGACATATTCCTATAATCCAAGCTACTCTTGAGGCTGAGGCAGGAACATCATAGATTTGTGGCCAGAGGCAGCTTGCACAACTTTGTGAGATCCTATCTCAAAACACAAAATGAAAAATAAAAATGGAGCTAGGGGAACAGCTCAGTAGTAGGGTACTTGCCTAGCATGTTCAAAGCCCTGGATTCACCCTCTAGTACTGAAATAACAACAAACCAAAGGTAGGGTTTGACTCCTAGTAGAGAGTAAGGCAATTGGTGGATAAGAAGACATACTCTGCGACAACCTCAACATTAGCTCAATCTTCCCTCCATCCCGTTTCCAGCTTCCTTGTGTCCTTACGTACCCATCAGCTGCTATGGTAAACCAGGACATATTTTAGATCTCAAATGAGAGGCTATTACAAAATATAAATTAATTTATCCTCTTTTTTAAGTAAATTAAGCAACAGATGGAATGGATGATGTCCTTTTTTTGTTCTGGAATTATTTCGTTAATTTTTACCTTTTGAACTTTCTAACTACTTTAGTTCACTTTTTAATGAAAATATTTAAATCAATGAATTATCAAACACTTGACTACACTAGTTATAATACAAAAGTATTTTTAAAAGTGTTATTATTGTTATTTTACAAATGAGGAAACTGAAGACCAAGGTTTTTGGTTTGATTTTTTTGATTGCTTTTTTATCAGCAGCTAACTTTTTCTGGACTGCAGAACTCTGAAGTAGGGATCCAAGCTTGCTGAGATGGAGCTTCAAGTATGCTGGGAGAATTTGCCTAAATTCATGCCATATTTTGCACACTGCTTCACTCTTCCCTGGGGACTGTAAATAATTGCTTTACTTTTTCTGACACTAATCATAGATTTTGTCAAGCTCTCTGTGGTTTGGTGTGGGAAAGAATGGTCTGGTCATGAACAATTCTGATATCTTTTCCTTGTCCCTCTACCCTCTGGCCAGATGTCATTCTGTTTAAAATTCCTCCCTAAAAGAGCATGACAGTCTCAGGTTCACTCCATACTGAACTCAAGTTGTGCTCTGATTTTGAAATCCAAATTTTGTTCCCTAAGAAGTGGATTAGGAAGGCAGTAGCCAATTAAGGCCACCTGTTTGTGTCCACAATGCTTTGCTTGGAAGAATCCTCATATAAGGAAAGAGATTGATGGCTCTTTAACAAGCTCATAACTCCTTTAGGCAAATAGATGTATAATTTGGTATGGAGAGAATAGATACATCTACTTACTTAACCCCCGGACTAAACAAAGGTCTCCATGTGATCTGACAGCCTTCAGTGCAAAAGAGAACACAGCCCTGACTGCGGATCAATCCCAATCATTCCAAAAGGCTTTGAGAAATTTGCATGGATGCCATTGGAATTAAATTTCCATGAGGATATTTGGAATAGAAAAGCTCAGCCTTCTTAAGGTTTTATAGTTTTCACAATCTGACCGTTGACCCCTATAAAAGCTTATCCTATTTTCCATCTGCCAGGCAATTTCTCAAGCTCAGTTTTATAGCCACCATATCAAAAACATTGGGGAATTTGAAAATCAAATACTTATCAATTCTAGGAATGGAAAAAAACCACATGTGAAACTAATTTTACAGATGCCCATGACAAAGAAATGGCTTAAGCATAAGGTTAAAAATGCCTTCAGATACTGTATTATGAGAGTCTCTATGTCTTTCTGCCTAGCTGGCATTTTCTCCCTATGCAGGTATCTTTGATGGGGCTTCTTGATCATGGTTGGTTTACATTAGTCCAACCCTATTCCATCTCTAAGGAACAAGAGTCCTTCATTTATGCAACAAATATATACCAAGTATTTTTATACACCAAGCACTGTGCAATTCTAGAGTTCCCAAACAAAAGTTCTTGCATTTGTTTGTTCTAGTGGAGAAAGACCATAAACAAATATATATTACATAAATAAACACAAACAAATATTTCAAGCCCTAAGTTCTAGAAAGCAATTAAAAATGGCAAAAATAAAAATAAAATAGGGCAAGGGAATAGAATGTCATGTGTAGAACTGGTTTACAAAAACTGTCCAGGGAAGAGGTGTCAGTTGTCCACACTGTCTGGTGCACACAGAGCACAGAGTAAAAACTCAGTGAATACCTATTATATTAAATACATAGTGATTTCAAAGCATTTCAGATGCTTTGTCCCATGTGCCTTATCTTCGTTGACTAGTCTACATTGTATGTTCTTTATAGAGAAAGGGCTGAATCTTACACTTACTTTTAAATTTCTATAAAGCAGATAGCAAGTCTTGTAGTAGTACTGGTTAATAAATGCAAATCTGATTAGGGGTGTTCCATAAGTAAAAGGGAACATAAATGAGGTAGTTGCATATACAGAATAAGTATGGGTTGTAGTGCACCAATTAAAGGGTTTTTCACTCTAGTACTGAAATGCCATGTATAACTAAATATCTACACATTAAAATGGGCATCCTGTTATATATATATATTTTTGAAATACTAGCCTTTTGATTTATCCTCAGTTGATGAGGACTCTGAACTCTAAAGTTTTAGTTGCATTGACTTGGTCTGTAGCAAATAATTAAGTTCCATAGCATTTAACTTTAAAATGTATCACTTAATGAATCTGTTCATGTATGCCTGTCATAGTGATAAAAATACTGTAAAAATGCATGGGAAATATATACATTACCTATTCATTCCCTAAGTTTGACTAATATTTTTCCTTCAGTATAGAAGCATATATTCACATCATAAAAAAATGATAATATTAACAACAAATTCGTCCTTGGTCTTACATCAGGTGTTATCAACCCTGGATGCATGTTAGAATTTCCTGGGGGGCATCTCCGAATAGAATATTGATACTCAGGTCAAACTCAGATGAAGGGCAAACATCTTTGAGGAGTGCATAACTAGTATTGGTATATTTTAAACTCTGCTGATTCTAATCCACAGTTAGAGTTGACAGACATTTACCTACATGATCCTACATCTCATTCCTCCTCTCCATTTACAAGCCAGTTTTCCGTAACTCTTTATTTCCATTAAATTTTTTTAAAAAGTCACAAATATTTAATGGAAGTTAATGAGAAAAGTTTGTTTTTTGTTTTGTTTTGTTTTGTTTTGTTTGCAGTACTGGGGGTTGAACCCAAGGCCTCACACTTGCATGCTTTGCAAGTGCTGTACCACTCAGCTGCCCCTGCAGCCCAATTTTTTACTTTTTTTTTTTTTTTTTTTTTTTTTTTTTTTGAGACAGGATCTTGCTAAATTATGCAGACTGCCTCTGGTCTCAAACTTGCGATCTTCCTGCCTCCGCCTCCCAAGCCACTGGGATTACAGGCATGAGCCACCGTACCCAGCTCGGACATCTCTAAGAAATGTCTAGATGACAAAATTAGCAGAAGCTGCTAAAAACTGAATGTTGTGATATGAATGGCTAGTGCCTAATCCATTGGTGTCATTTATTGAAATGATAAATATTTGAAGAAAGCCAAGTGTGTAAAGAAAACAATTCAAAAGTAAAGTTTAGATGAGCTGTGTTGATTTTAAAATGTCTATAAAACATACATGGAGAAATATAAGAAGTTACTGGTACTTAGTTGGCTATGTAGGAATAAAGTATACCATAAAGTCAGAATGACACCAATGTCAGTATTCTCCCCAGCAACATTGAGTAGCCAGGTCTGGAGGAGGACAGCTGATGCTTGCCTTCATCCAGGTGGGTGTACTAGAAGGTCATGGAGCAAGATATTGAAGGCATTGAAAAAAAGAGTGGCTGAAGTAATAGAATGTAGTTGATGGGGGATGGATGGAATTTACTTGAAATGCAGAGAAAAAGAAAGGAAGAGGAAATTATCAAGGAGAAGATAAAGTCCTCAGACTCTAATATGAGACTAGACGGCTTTCTATCCATAACAACATTATCTGGGATGGATTAAAGTAAAGGGGAATAAGGAATTTAGAGAGAAATATTTCATTGAAACTATAATGAGATGGGCTAAACAATCCCTAATCCACTCAGGGGATACTTACCTGGAAAACTTATGCCCTAAAATTTAATTTCTATTTTGTATCAATCTACACC
This sequence comes from Pedetes capensis, assembly GCA_007922755.1. NCBI lineage: Eukaryota > Metazoa > Chordata > Mammalia > Rodentia > Pedetidae > Pedetes > Pedetes capensis. The sequence continues at coordinate 28,692 of VMDO01003093.1, forward strand.
CTACAAGAAGCAGAGTTCAAGATGGAAATAGATATGAAAGAGATATATTGGAGGAAATTCCTGTTAGGGAAACAGGGTGGAGGGAGTAGAGTAGATGGGAAAAGTCATTGGACCTTTGATGCTTACCTGACACTGTGAAAGGAAAGAGGGAAATAAGGAAGGATTCATTAAGAAGAACAGTCAGATATTCCTTAAGAAGAACAGTCAAAGATTGCCCATGCATGGAGCCCTACACTGGGCAGGAATGTCCTGGCTCTAGTCCTCATGTCATCCATGGCTCAAATAGTGAGGAGAGAGTATGACATCAGCCCAAAACTGTTGGATCCTAAAATGCAGCAGCTGGAAACCATGAACAACAAGTTCTTGCTTGCAGAAAGACCTCTGCAGCACTACCTCATGGCTACCATACCCCTAGAACCATGTCCCCAGTTCCTTGCTTTTATGTGTTCCTTTTCTTGCCCTCAGACTTAGTTTTGCTTTGCAGTCTATTGTCAAGAAACAATATGGTTATGTTCTTGTCTTTTAGGTTATGCATATGTTCTTCTCCTCTCTCCCTGGGATAGATCTGGTCACGTTGTTGTTGTTGTTGTTGTGTGCCATCGAGTGGGTATCCGACTCATAGCGACCCTCATAGGGTTTTCGATGGTTGACTGTTTTGGGATTGCCTTGGGAGTGGATTGCCAGGTCCTTCTCCCATTTTTGCGGTGCTGGGAATTGAACTCGGGACCTCAGAGACTGCAGCGCAGCACTCTACCCACTGAGCTAAATACTACTGGTCACCTTAATTAGGCTTTAATGTGTTCTCAGACTTCTACCACACATTCACAGACAGTTTCATAAGAGCTGATCACATTCATTGACTACAGATTTCAAAAGTTTAACCTATTTATTTTCTTGTTTTATGGAACATTTTATTAATTTCCAATATTTCCTATATCCAGCCATCAAATATACTAAGATAATATGCTTTATGCTTCCTGGCTTATTTTATACAAGCTAAAAATGATTACAAAATACTATAAATTCTATTGTGTAGCTTCAGAGCTAAACATTTTGAAAGAGTAATCTATCCTCCTACTCCACTTTCTCTATTCCCATTAACCCATGTCTGAAATACTCCACCTCCTCACTCCAGGTGAAGCAGTCTTATAAAGGCTGCAGGGGCCTGATTGACAATCCAGTAAGTGTTCATTCCTTGTGTGACTGAAGATTTTATACTGTTAACTCTTTTCCTCTTCCTGGAACTCTTTTCTTCTGACTTTTCCACTACCTCTGTGTGTACTCTTTCTCTGCTTTCCAATAACACTTTAAATGCTTGTGTTCCTCAGAGATCTAGCTCAGGTCTTTTCTTTTTACTCTATGCATTCCCTCTGGTCAATATCATTGTCACTCAAGATGTCAAATACCTATTACTAATGTCTCCAAAACAAACTTCTTTCTAGAGCTCCAGAAACAACCATCACTAACAATTCTTTCATCATTTAACCACTTCTTAGAGATCTGCCTTCAGCTGTTACACTGATACCACAAACTTAACCATTTTAAAATTAAATTCCACGTTTTCCTAGCTTCCCAAAGCATAATAATAAGTGCCACTATGTTCTCATTTCTCTCTCTTTCTCTCTCCCCCAACCCATTCTTCCCTTTTTGTCCTCACTCTCTGAGTCAAATAAAACACCAATCCTAAATAATTCTAATCAATATACTCTTTGCCATGCCAACTGCCACTGCAATGATTGGAGACAATGAGGAGTGATCTCATTGTAGCAGTAGCCTACAAACTGGCACCCCTAACCCTAGATGTGACCTCTCTTATCTCTCAAGTGATTATTCTCAAAGTCAGATCTCTTCATATCACTGGAAAGTCTTTCATGGTTCATTGTCAAATACTGTTTATCATGCCACCCTGAAAACATCTTTCTCCTGAAAATATGTCCAATCTTACCATCCTCAGATCTCACCTTTTGTTCCCTTATTCCTTTTGACCTGAACTATTTCCATGTAAGAATCCACCATGCTCATTCTTACCTGTCTTTGTCTTCATGCTGCTACCTCTGCCAACCTGGAAATTGCCTGTTGGTTCCTTCACATCCCAGGTAGGTTGGGTGCCCCTGTTTAATTCCTACATTATTGTTTTCAAACACCTTGGCCATAGCCATTACTACTAGCCTATAATTGTTGGCATGTATGTCTCCCCATCATCTCTTACACTAACTACATGCAAATGATGTCTCATAATCACTATGTTCTCAAGAGCCAGGGGCAGTGGTTGGCAGTAAAGGGCCTAATATTATTTGGATGTGAATGAACATGAATGAATGAATTCACAGAAATGCATTTTGAAGATTCAAAAGAAATAAAAAAGTATTTCCTCTCCCAAATTCTAAAACAGAGTGTAAAAATATACTAAGAATAAAATATTGAGCAATAAAAAGTGCTCCAAGCTGTGGGTGAAACTTTTCCTCTATTAAGAGCATAGATTTCATTCTATTATAAGCAACTTCAGAAGATTGTCTCCAAGTACCTGTAATAGCTTCAATTGTACCAAAAAATCCCCAGTGTATGTAGGGTTTGAGGGAGGTGCAAAACAGGTTGTTACATGGAAGTTTTCATGAAGTGCTTTGTTGTTGTTTAAATGGGATTTAGGCTGAAAGTCAATAAAAAAAAAAAAACCTTATATTTGCATAGTACTCTAAAGTGTCTAAATAGTTTTCACACTCTACTTTTATTTAGTATTCAAACTATCTGGCTGAGCTAGTCATCCAAAAATGATCATCTTTTTATATACAACATAGGCCCTGAGAGGATATGAGGCTTGCCAGAGGCTGACAGTTGCTATGTGATAACGCAGAAGCTACAATGTAGGACTCTGGCTGCTAAATTCACATTACTTCTTTATCCTTGCCACCTTCCTATTCTATCTGCAGGGCATTAGACCTATGAGCTGCTAGTTGTTCTCCACCTGTTCACATTCACAGTGCCTCTTGTGATTCCAAAGTCACTGTTTATTGTCAAGATGATGATGTTGTAGGTGTTCCCTCATTTTCCAAGTGTTTTTCCTCCATAGCCTTCTCGAAAGCCATAGCTGAGACTGAGCTTCCTGCTCTAGCCATTGATATCAGCAAACACTGACCGCACATTATGGTTATTGCTTGCATTTTTGTGTCTAAGCTTCAGCCTTGCATTTTTGTTTTTTATGGTTCCATCCTCCAACAACTTAAAAAAACTGAAATTCTTTAATTTTGCAAAGAAAACTAGGCTATTTATTATATATTCATGGATGAATTCTCTTAGCCCCCATTTCCCTACACTAGGCTAAATTCATCAACAGATATGTGTTGCTTGGATTCCATGGTGCTTTTAAAAGCACTTGGAATGTGGAAGATTTCAGGCAGACTATGTACTCTTCATGTTGCCCTAGGCCTCCCCGTAAGTCATTCGTTTTATATTTCTGGACTGAGAAGGTATGTGAGTTTGGATCCCCTGCCAATATTAATATACCTTATTGATTTTGTCAAAATATAGATGCACAGGTTGTATTGACTGGGGCAGCTGGTTTTGCTCTGCAATTTCCTTCTTAGCAATTCTGCTCCTTGTTGCCAGCCCTTAATATTGTTCGTTGCCAAACAGGAGTTGAATGTGAATTCCCAAGAAACCATTAGCAGTCAGTCTGGGGAACTACGTGTGGTCATGGGAAGGAAAGAGAAGAAACAGTAATTCTTTACCCAGTATATGGCTTTACAATAATTATGTAATTTCTAACCTGTATGCAGTTTTGGAATGGGAAAGAAGACATAAGATCCAAATATTTCTAGTTAAGACTTGATAGAATACTATTCTAAATCTGATACTGGATTTTCAGAGATTTGTTGAGTCTAATATTCTGAATATTCAGCCCTTTGCATCCATTATTACTATATCCATGGATTCAACCAAACGTAGGTCAAAAATATTCAAAAAAATTGCATTTGCATCTGTACTGCACATATACAATTATTATTCTTGTCATGATTCCCTAAATAATATGGCATCACTACCACTTATGTATCATTTACATTGTACAAGCTATTATAAGTAATCTATAGATGATTCAAAGTACATAGGGGGATGTGCATGGGTTATATGCAAGTATTGCCCTCTTCTATATGTGAGACTTGAGCATCCTCAGATTTTGGTGCCTACAGAGGGTCCTGGAACCAATCTCCCATGGACATCAATGAACAACTGATATTTAAAATATCCCATTCTATCACATACAGAAAGTAAAAAATAAAAAACCTACCTCTTGGAATTTTATGCCTTTTATCTTTCCCACTTGTTAATCTATAGTAAGTATTTTCGCAAACATTTGTGACAATATTTTCCATTTCTTATTAGGATATCACTGGCTCACTTTGGTCCTGCATCACAAACCTGGGACCCTGAGCTATCAGTACCAAGTTAGAAGCAGTAAAATCAGAGATGGATCCCCAAGCACAGGTCAAGAAGCAAAACCAGATTGGAGTTCAGGCTAATGTTACATGTCAGGTCACAGATGAAGACTGAGTAAAAGTATGTAGAAAAGCCAGCGTGTGGACAATCCAAGGCACATGACCAGTCAGGAGTCAAGGCAGTACTGGTTAATGGCTAAAAGTATGTATTTTGGAGTCAAATCTGGATTTTTATCTTTCTTCTTATTAGTATATGACCTTGTATGTATGTTTAAATAGAATGTTCAGTGGCTAGGTATTAGATTCTATGATTGGATTTCTTAGGTTTTAATTCTGTTTTCCCACTCTAACCTTGTGACAACATGAGCAGGTTACTTAATCATTGGATATCTCTGCTGTGAGCTTGGTTATTATAGTGGAACCTTCCTCATGGAGTAGATGTAAGTAGGGAAGGGGTTAATAAATGGGAAGCCCTTAGCACAATAATTGTGGATAGTATACACAAATAATTGTTACTCTTATTATTTATAATCTGTCATGTTCGTGTTCTTCCTCTATAAAATGAAAATCATAATACTCGCTTCAGAGGGTTGTACTAAGGAATTAATAAGATAAAGTGTGGAGGCTCAGGACTCCTGAATGGTAGTTCTGATTATTATCAGGGTCGTAAGGGAGAAACTAAGAAAATTTCTTATGAGGGTAGAACTTCTTGTGACTAGCTCATATACACTAAGCCTAGCATCTGATAGTCTTTGTCTGTGACTTGACATGTGACATTAGCCTGAACTGAAATCTGGTTTTGCTTCATACAAAGCACAGATGCCAGTTCTTCAATTTCCTGCCTCTCTTATCATGTTGCTCACAGAATCAGAAAATTGAAGAACTTGGAGTAGGAGGAAACGTAGTCCTAAATTCAATCTGTGCTTTGTATGAACAAGAACACAGAAACCCAGATATACAAGATACTTTGCACAATATCGCACAGCTAGTTTGTTACATAGCTGATCTGTGAACTCAATTACTTGCACTCCTAGTCTACTATGCATTCCACTCTGTGAATAGCACAGAAGCACTAACATGGAGCTGGGCATGGCACAGGTAGCGTTCCATGCTCAGTGTCATTTAGTGTTTTGTATGTTGTATATAGGATCACTACAAGGTGACGAGTCAATGGGTGGATGGCACCTAACAACAAGTGTCTCCTCTGGGGCTGACTTAGACTTCTAGAGGGACCTTAGCTCAACTTTAGTATAGACTTAGCTTCTCATGAGAAGTGGCTCAATTTCTGTTTGCTGAGTACTCAGTACTCTGATAGTAATCAAAGTATATAAAGAAATAATATAGATAAATGTGGGAAACATTACGCTAGCAATAAAGAAACTGGATTATGGTTGCATATAACTATGCTACTTTTTAACATATGTTTAATACCCATTTTCTTTAATGTATTTTTTCCTTTTGTAATCTTTTCTTTATAATTCTTTTCTTTCTTGTTTGTTTTTATACTCTCCACATATCATCTATAGCACATTAAATTCATACTGGTACTTAATTTTAACATGTGCTGAATAAATAATTTGGATAATTGATTTGCCGTAAATTCTGCATGTCATTTTGGCACAGGATTCATTTTTCTATTCCCATACACCTACCTTCCTAGCTCACATATTGGCCAAGTGGCTTTGGATTTTGGCCTGAAATCGTTTAAAGAATCCAGTCAGATCAGATGAATTTCACTTCCTCCCACTATCTGCCTTCCTTTGTACTTGTTCTTTCACCCAAGGATTTAATACCACAATAAAATTTCAGCCAAAACAAGGGTAAACTTCCCCAAATGATAATACTGAAAGCTGATAATCAGGAACGGATTATTTGAAAAAAATAATGAAGTTGTTGTTAGGTGCTGTGAAGTCCATCTGATTCATAGCTATGAAACACTACCCCTGACACTGTAGAGCTGGGATTTAGCTCAGTAAGTAGAGCGCTGCGCTGCAGTCTCTGAGGCCCCGAGTTCAATTCCCAGCACCGCAAAAATGGGAGAAGGACCTGGCAATCCTTTCCCAAGGCAATCCCGAAGCACTCAGCCATTGAAAACCCTATGAGGGTCGCTATGAGTCGGATCCCGACACCTAACAGCAACAACAACCTGACCTGACACTGTGCCGTGCCCAGAACAATTGTCAGTGCTTCTCTTCTATTTATAGGATTTTCAGTGGCTGATTGTTTCAGGAGTGGGCTGCCAAGTCATTCTCCCAAGCCTATAGCACCGGCCCAATCCTGCTTAGCTTCCAAGATCTGATGAGGTTGGACACCAGGGCGGTACCGCTGAGGGCAAAATAATGAAGAGAAAGTGAAAAGTAGAGTTCAGAAATAAAAATGTTAATGTAGGCAAACATTTAATTCTCTCAACTACCTTCTTCTTTCTTTTTTCTTCTGCACATAACTATAAAATTGTACTTCATATATTCCAAGATATAAATTTTAAATATTTCAACATCTCTGACATCAGGATACATCTCTAAAATTGACAGCTTGTGCTAATAAATATTTTTTTTAATATCACAGCAATAGAGAAAATAGTGGATTATTTTATGACCAAGTATGTCTTCCTTACATACAATAAAATATGTTGTTAGGTGCCGTCGAGTTGGGTCTGACTCATAGCCACCCTACTAGGGTTTTCAATGGCTGGTTGTTTCGGGATTGGTTTGGGAGTGGATCCCCATGTCCTTCTCTCACTTTTGCAGTGCTGGGGATGCAATCCGGCCTCTCAGAGAGTGTGGAGCAGCATTCTACCAACTGAGCTAACCCCAGCTCCTAATATGAAATATAGCAACAGCAATATTAGTGGGTATTATATGTCAGCTTTATTCCTAAGTAGTTTATACATACTAACTTTTTTAATCTTTACAATGTCCTGTAGTATATGTTCTCTTATTTCCCCCTTCCAGATTGGAGATGTAAGGGCCAGTTAGTAATTAAATAAGTTACCTAATGTTCTACATCTAGTAAACAATGTGACTGGGAAAGGAATCCAGGCTCCTTCCCAGTCCGTGCTCTTAACCTCACCCTTAACTTCACCATTTTTCCCTTGTTCTACACAAGACTTTGAATGCTCTTCTCGTCTCCCTCTCACGCCTTGTCTTTGAGATTATTTCTCCATCTTCTGTGAAATCACTGTAATATCCATTTTCATTCCCACTACTATTTGTATATCTGGATATTTTACCAGAAGGTCATTATTAGAATAAAGATAAGTGCAGTAGTTAAAAGAATCATGTGCCACAAACTAACTGGGTTCAAGTACTGTCTTTGTCATTAACCAGCCCTATTACCTTGGGCAAATTGCCTAAATTTGTTTCTTCCTTTTAAAAAATGAGTACTTAAATTTTTTTCAAAATGTCCACCTTATAGTGTTATCATAAGATTAAATGAGTTATTTATACTGTATTTAAAACAATACCTGAATATAATGAATGTCCAACAAATATTGGCTACCATTTATGAAATCAGTATATGACACTGAAGTAAAAGGGAAAGAAACAAAGTAAAAAATATACATTGGTAGAAAATACTCAGAAAAGTTAACAATTTATTAACTTATTCATGCACTTGATAAAATATGTATCAAAATTGTATTTCATGCAAAGCAATACAAAAACAGCATCTGCTTTATTGTAGCTAGGTATAGAGAAGGAAGAGACCTTGCAGAATGCTTTTGTGTTCTATATAGGCCTGGCACTGAGTAAATGCATGAGATGGAGGTGTACATCAATTTTTATTCCCCCCAAAAGTAGATGGGCCCAGGCAGAGCTCTAGATTAACAAAGAAGGATGTAATTATTCCTAGCTAAGATGAATTTGAAAAGATTCACTTGCCAAATATTTGAATGCCCATAGTATACTATATTTAGGATACAAAGAATAAAAAAATAGCCCTGCTCTCAAGAATAATGCTTCTAATGTTTACTTGTGATTTAAATATAGATAGTAGAGATGTGAAAACATCATTAATGAGCTAGGTATTTATTTTAATCAGTAAAATTGGATTCATCTTTTATTCCATGCAAGCTGGATCTAAATGGCTACTATATTTCTCTTTCTGGAAATAGATATGAAATTACTTCTTTCCAATGAAGAAATACATTGTCCCATTCAGATATTTAGATTTGGACTGGTTTCAAATTCATGAGAATAGGAAAAATCAAATGAATATTTTGGTAAAGACACAAATAAAACAATTGTATTTACAGTTTAGACAATTGGATATTTTCTGTTTGTCATCCCTTCTGCTGAATTATTTAGCTAAAAAGAATAGATATTAATTGGTAGCAGAGGAAGAAGCCATATTAATGTTTTACAAGGGTAAACAAATTCATCCTCAGGGATTGAAGAAAGACATTTATTTAAGATATGTGAAAGGGCCAGATGAAACAAATACCATGCCCAAATCACTTGGTCATGAGTAATTTTTGTCTATTGTTAGCCAACAGATTGATTTGTTTTCATAGAAAATCAATGAGAATCTCAAAACATATTTAAAATTAGAATATGAAATCAGTACCCCTTTCCTTTTGTTATTTCATCCACCAGATGGCCCTCTTCCCAAACTTGGTGATATGTTACTACACAAACAACTGACATGCTATGTGAGTTGAAAAAAAATCCACAGGCAATCCCAACTCTTATTTTGGCAACTGCAAAATGGTACAACCTTAGCAGGTAAATTGTTTAAATAATCTCTCCAGACTTTGATCCGCTGCACGCCTTACTTGCTGAGTGCTTATCTGGCCTGTTCTTAAGAACCTCCTTCAACTGGAAAGCTACTCTCATCAGAAGCCATTTCTGGTCAACTGCACTTACTGGGAAATTCTTACTTTGGTCACAAATTTCTTTCTTATACCCATCACACACCATTTGAATTTCTACCTTTGGAAATTATGTAACTCAGATCTAATAGATTTGTTCTATATAATGATCATCCAATTAATACAATAATTAATTTCACCTATCTGTTCTCTTCTCCTGGCTAAACATGTGTCCCCAAAGTTCAATAGTTAGTAAACTATTTGGAATAAGGTGTGTATTTTCATATAAACTCAAAATTATAAATGGTGATTAGGGTTGTTGTGAGCTGAATCAATAAATTTTATTTAACTTAAATCAAGATGAAGTAGTCAGAAATTGTCTATATTAAGTAAATATTTGTGAAATGCTTAGTTAATAATTCCTAATAGAGGTTATTTAATTTATTAATTGTATTTGGTTTAGTGAACACTGTACAAAAATTCCTTAGAAAGTTATTTGCCCAGATTCAAATTGTAATTATAATTATCTCTTATGTAGTCTGACACAGTGTTTTGGGGTAGCTATAAATAATATGAATTGTAAATAATTATTTTACATTATTCAAAATCTTTTAAGAGTAACAAGACAGCTTTGAGAGTACATTTTATCTTTAGATTATGGTAAAATAAGTCTTTAATCTGACCATTACAATTTAATATCCATTAATCTGCAGGAACACAGATGAGTATATAAATATCCAGAGAGAATAATAATAAAAGAATGAAATTTGGTTACAGAACTGGGTAATTATTACAAATGGAGATTACTCAGCGCCCTTACAGCTGTCTACACACCAAGTCATTATATTTTATTTTTAGAGTTTGATGGTAGGTTTAGGCCTATACTGAGTCAACATTTAAACTGTAAGTTAATTTGAAAGGCATTCCTCCCATTATATGTAATAGAAATAGATGGGTATTTCTTGTAATACATTGTAATGACCCTTATAACCCACTTAGTTTTAGGTACTAATAGATGATGATCATGCCCATGTAAAACAGTTTTCTCTCCAGGATCTCAGGGAAAAGAAACTGACCCTCCTGGAAGTACTTAGTACAAATTATTTTTACTGAAAATCACCGTTTATGCAAATCAAATAACAGAAATTATATGTTATGACTGTTTCTAAACTGTTCTTTACAAAAACTAGAAAAAATACTTCTTAAAATGAAAATCCACCCAAGTTTTCCAGTTCTTCTGAATTTTTCTGGAAGCTCTAAATGTTCATCTGGTACTTAGGGACACATAAGTTTAAAGATCAAAAATTCTCGAGCCGGGCACAGTGGCGCATACCTGTAATCCTGACTCAGGATGCAGAGGCAGGAGGATCGCAAGTTTGAGACCAGAGGCAGTCTCCATGACTTAGAGAGACCCTGTCTCAAAAAATAAAAAAATGGCCTTGGGGTACAGCTCAGTGGTACAGCACTTGCAAAGCATGCAAGCGCGAGGCTCTGAGTTCAACCTCCAGTACCGGAACAAAAGAAAAAAAAAAAAGACCAAAAATTCTCTATCTCTAGGCTTTAGAGTTTAGAATTAATAAACCTAAAGCTCTTTATTGACAGATTAACATTCATTGGCATTTCTTCTTTTGGTTAAGTGGGAAGAGGAAAGCTCTCTAAACTTGGATAAATTGGAGAATAGAGAAGAGTATGGCTCAGCCAGTCATTCCAGAATTTAGCCTCATTGAGCAAATAAGAGGAGGTGATAATTATATGACCACAGCCCTGAGGCCTCTTATTTTAGGATGTAAATTTATACCTATCTGATATATTGGTGACAGTTAGACTAAGCATGTTATAATCTATATTGACTTTTAGAGAGGACAAGTATTGAGAGTTAGGCCAAATGTTTTAATTGTATCTGTGATTTGAACATAGTTTTAATGCCATAATAATAAATAATGATGAGCTAACAGTTAATGAGCAGCTACTCCAATGCAGTCAGAGTGCTAAGTGCATTACCTAGGTTGCATTTAGTCTTTACAGCACTCCCATGAGATAGACACCATTCTTACGCTGATTTTATAGCTACATAAACTGTAGCAGAGCAAGCTTTCTTGCCAAAACTTGTGTACCTAACATTGACGTTCTCGTGGCAAATGTCCCCACATCCCTCAGAGCAGAAAAGGAAGTTCTAGGTGTCCATCTAGTACTTAAGGCCACAAGAGTTTAGAATTCAAAAATTCTTTCTCTAGGCATTATAATTGTGGGAATATTTATAATTCTTCAGTCATGAGGTTTTACAATATCCCACACACTGAGAGTGAGGTGTCTGGGCACATCAGTCAAGATTCTCATGCCAATAATTTACAAAGTAGAATAGGGGAGGGGAGGGATGGGGAGCATATGAGTAATTTCAGTGCAAGGAAATGTGCTAGAACAACAGAAAGAGTTGTGGGGAGTTTGAGAAGAGATAGATCCCTATCTTTGTCCATTTGGGCTGCTATAACAAAATACTCTAAACTGGCTAGCTTTTAAACAATAGAAATTCATTTCTCACATTTCTTATAGGCTGGAATATCTATGTTCAAGGTAGTGAGGACTCACTGTCTGTCTGGATTATAAATGGTACCATTTCCCTGCATCTTCACATGGTAGCAGGAACATACAAGCTCCTTTGAGCCTCTTTTTTTTTTAAAGAATTAGTCCCATTCCATGAGCTAATATCACTTCCTGAAGGCCTCACCTCCTGACATTATCACCTTGGAGGTTAAGATTTGAACACATAGATTTTGAGAGGGCATAAAGATTCAGACCACAGCAATGCCCACACATACTTTCTTCTTTGCAACCAAAATAACCATTTTTTAAGGTAAACAACTGAGTCTTAAGGACCTACCTATGCCACAAACCTAGGGGCTGGGATTTAGCTCAGTTGTTAGAGGGCCACTCTGCAGTCTCTGAGGTCCCAAGTTCAATTCCCAGCACCGCAAAAATGGGAGAAGGATGTGGCAATCCACTCCTGAGGCAATCCACTCCTGAGGCAATCCCGAAACAATCAGCTATTAATAACCCTATGCGGGTCACTATGAGTCAGACATGACTTGACAGCACCTAACAACAACAATGTCAAATACCTATGATCAGGGTTCTATACTTCCTCTGAACCACATCTGGTAAGATATCAGTCCACCCCAAGTATGATCATAAGCCACACTTGTTCAGGTCTTTCTAAAAATTTTCCTACTTATTTTCCTTAAATGTAATATCATAATATATGTTAAATGGGTTTAAAGTCTCTTTTCTGATCTTTAGCTGTTCTAGGTGGGCCTCATCCAATCTGCTGAAGGCCTGAGTAGAACAAAAATGTTCAGTGAGAAGGGATTCTCTTTCTCTGCTTGCCTACTGTTTTTGGGCTGAAAAGAAATGTTTTCTTTTATCATTTCTTTTTATTTCACTTAACCATAGCAATATCCTTCAAGCTATTAATTTGTTCCCTACTTTGTGATTTAGATTATTGAAATATTTGGGGGACTATTATCCATTACCCTTTAGTTGTTGCCTAATTGAGTTACACATACTGTATTTCATCCTTCATTTATTTCCCATTCTTAGTCTATATTTTATGGTGTCTTGTTATTTTTAAGAATGGAAGTTGATTTCTTCTCTTATCCCAGTGTAGCACTGTGATCCATATTAACACTCTAAAACAACTGATCATAAAACCAAAGTCATGGCACATGTGTACAGAGAAGGCAATTTCATGAGTTTATTTCACAAAGTTATAGGAAAACTATGTCACCAAATATTAAGAACAGTGACTCCACAGAGCAAAATGAAGGAATTAAGTGAATTACTTCCTCTTCTTTCTGGCTCTTCACTTTTCTCTTAACTTCCCTTGGCTACACTCATGTAGCCATTTATATAACCACTGTGTACAAATCAAGACACTGAATTTATATCCTTTGGGGACATTTTAGCCAATGAAGACCTAAGATCCATGATGTGTTTGAGGTAGTTCTTAAAGGATATAGTATACCTTTTTTGCGGTACTGGGAGTTGAACCAAGGGCCTTGTGCTTTGCAAGTGCTGGACCACTGAGCTGTACCCTCAGCCCTTTTTTTTTTTTTTTTTTTTTTTTTTTTTTTTTTTTTTTTTTTTTTTTTTTTTTTTTTTTTTTTTTTTTTTTTTTTTTTTTTTTTTTTTGTACTTTTTGAGACAGGATCTCACTAAATTACACAGACTGCCTCTGGTCTTGAACTTGTGATCCTCCTGCCTCTGCCTCCCAAGCCACTGGGATTATAGGTGTGTGCCACCGCACCCGGCAGGAAATAGTATACCTTTTAAATTAATGAAAAAGAGTGTGTGTGTGTGTGTGTGTGTGTGCATGAGCACCTGTGCACACAAAGCAGAGAGAGAGCAGGAGAATAAGAAGGCAAGAGAGAAGGAGAGATGGATAATTTATTCTGGAAGAATATAGGAGTCATCCTAAAGGGATGTAAAAAGCATTCTAAATGTCACTGTTTTAAGCCCATTGAGAAATCCTTTCCAAATATATCCACTTGAGATTCTGACTTTTCAGTCTCAGCTCTTAGATGACATAGGTACATTCAAGCTCTGTCCAATGCAATTCCTAGTATGATTCAGTTTTCTTTTCTTTTCTTCTTTTCTTCTTTTTTCTTTCTTGCTTTCTTGCATACTTGCTGGTTTATCTAACCAAAATAAGTGACTCTTCTAAGTGTTTTCTCTTGCTTATCATTATAAAATTTGCTGTTTAGGAAGATTCCTGTACATGCCTATAAGCATTTCTCTCCTCCACTCTTGTATTCTATCAACTCTCACCACCACCTAGAAGGAACCCCACACCTGGAAACTCTCATCTGGAACCCCTGTGATCTGCATTCATGGTCCTCACTATCAGCTTCAGCAAGAGGTTCAACCAACTGCAGTCACATCAGCAGTCCCCTTGCTGCCCTTTCAAATACCGTCCTCACATTAGCCTTTTTGCCTTTTCTTTTCCATTCTCCCTTCACATTCCTGATCTTGACCTTCCACTATCTTTTCTAATTTCCCAAATCTTCCTGCTTCCGTGTCCAGCTCAAATCCAATCTCCTTTCTGAAACTGCCTGATTCCAATGGTCCACACAAATCCTTCTTTTTGTCTTCCTTTTATTCTACCTCAGACTTTTACTGATTCTTGTTCTTTTTGATACAGTTTTTAATGATCATATCTTCAACAAAATTCTAATTCCTTGAAAGCATGAAAAGTAATTTATACTTCTTTGATATTTTTGTATCATAGTTAGCACAATACTAGGCATCTATTATGTATATAAATTCTGTTGTTGTTGTTGTTGTTGTTAGGTGCCTTTGAGTCC
>VMDO01003093.1:43385-151236 GCA_007922755.1 Pedetes capensis
GCGACCCTCTGTACAACAGGGGAAACACTATTGTCAGTGCTTCTCTGCTGTTCATAGGGTTTTCAATGGCAGATTGATTTTTGGGAGGGGGTTGCCAGGTCCTTCTCCCAAGCCTACAGCTTCTGGTGTTCCCAGGCGGTCTCCCATCCAGGTACTAACCAGGTCCGACCCTGCTTAGCTTCCGAGATCTGACGGGATCAGATGCCACAGGGCTACGGCTGCAGGCATATAAATTCTAGTGACTTTTTATTTTCTATAAAGATTTGCCTACTGGTTACTCTTTCCACACTAACCAATTGGACTCTACTGGGATTTTTTTAAATGATGAAGTGATAAAATCAAACTAAAACTATCATACAAATCAAATCCAAAAATAGTATAAGCTTTCTTATGTGATGCAATCATAACTGATAAATGGTTGACAAATTCAATTCAATTATAGTAGGAAATAATAAAATAAAAACACCTTTCAGTTTTACATTATTTTATTTAGCTTCAAACATATAACCATGAACCATCCTTTGCATATGGATGCACTGATTACAGTGCCATGTTATCTTCTTTGTATAAACTATACTCAAAATTTTCCATCTCTAATTTTCAATTTTGATTTCTTTAAAATGGAGTGAGGTCATAAAGACACAAGATGAGTAAAGAATGCTTCTAGAATTTTATAATATTTCTTAGTCTGTTACAAGTGTTTTAACTAAACATAATTGAACAAGATTTTTTGGGCAACATACATGGTTCAATATTTCAAAGCTTTCAACTTAGTTTGCACAGAAATAACATTGGTTTTGGTACTCATATTGGCCATATTACATAAAAGTTCTCAACTGATATCAATTACAGTAATAGATATTTACCATAAATAGGTTTGGAAATTAATTTACTTTTTGTCAGCAGACCAGTTTTTGCTGAGTCACACGAACTTACTGGGAGTTAATCCATTTATCACTAGGCCTCAGCAGGCTCTGAGCTTCTCTCTATGTATTTCACAGAGCAATTGGATTGGCATTAAAGAGCACTGACTTTGGGGATATGTTAGAGAGGTTCTATGGTTAGACTATATTTATTTTGCCATTTTGGAAATTCATACTCAGCTCCAGAGAGATGTAGCATACAATAAGTACTCAATAAATATTAGCCATTTCCATTTCATAAGAAAATTAAATATTTTCAAATGTCTTTGTTTCATAAAGTCTATTGTAGTCAGTTCAGTTTGCAATCTACATTTCTTAGATAAGAAGAACCATAACCAAAGAGGATAGAGACTAATAGCAGTGAGACTGCAGGAGAAGTGAATATCTAATTAATTCTTCTACATTAACTTAACCAATCAGCACATTTCCTCGTGTCTACTCTTTGCCAGCCTCTGTTCTTGTGAAACAAGACAGACAGTTGCCACTCTCTTGTACAAATATTTCTATGTTTATGCATTTTGAGGGTGATTTCTCCCAATTCCTAGAGTAAAAGATTTTTCCAAACTTGACCAGTCTCTCTATCTATCTATCTCTATCTCTATCTCTATCTCTCTATCTGTGTGTGTGTGTGTGTGTGTGTGTGTGTGTGTGTGTGTGTGTGTGTGGTGCTGGGTTGAAATCAGAGGCTCATGCATACTTCTGAAATGCTCTACCACTAAATCATACCACCTGTCCCCTTTTTAGTTTTTATGTTGAGACAGTCTTGCTAAGTTATTCAGGCTATTTCTGACCTTGAACTTGTATTCCTCCTGCCTCTGCCTCCCAAGTTACTGGGATTACAGGGTGCACCACTATACACAGCCAGAACAAGTTTCTTAAAATATTTAAGGAGGGTATGTATGCACAAACTTTTCTACGATTATTTGAAGCTCTTCAAATTAAATATGCTGGGGATACAGCAGAATTGTAAGGCAGAAGGACTGGAAGATTCCTAGCAAAATTACATTCCATAGAAATGGCATTCTGTGGTAAACTAAAAAAATGGTCCCCAGAAGATAAGTCTCTGGAATCTGTGAATATTACCTTATTTGGAAAGAGGGTCTTTGCAGCTGTGATTAAGCTAAGAATGACATGAGAAGATAATGCTAGACTGTCCTGGTGGGCCTCAATCCAGTGATAGGTGTCCTTTTAAGAGAGAGGCAGAGGTAGATTTAAGACGACAGAGGAGAGGGTACAGAAAAGAGGAGGCAATGTGACCACAGGGACAAAGAAGGGAGTGATACAACTACAAGCCAAAAAATGCACATAGTAACAGGTGCTGGACCAGAAAAAGCACAGAGCCACCATAGAGCTGGTGAAGAGACAACAGTCATGCCAATACCTTGATTTCAGACTTCTGGCCTCTAAGACTCAGTAAGAATAAATTTCTTTCATTTAAAGCCACCAATTTGGGGTGACCATGGGAAACTAGTACATATGTCACAAATAAATTTCATAAGTATGTGCTACCTCATCCCTATCTTAAAAACAGCCTAAGATTAAATCTAGAGCAGATACTTAGGTTCTTATTAAAGAATTGTGTTTGAGCAATCCAATGATTTTATAAATCTGACCATACTTATTATACTCTCTTGTGTTCCTCATAGAGAATTATGGAAATGTTTAAAATATAAAAAAGAAAATTTCAGAAGTCACACATAAAAACTGATTGCAGTTGGTTACAGATACATTTTTAAATGGCATTGCATTATTGTGCTTTTTTGAAGGAAAGATAGCTATAAATTCCTTATGGGAAAATATTAACATTATTACTTGAGAAAGAAAAACTTCTTATAAAATTAAATTGGAAGCTGTGGGACCCGAGTGCTGATATTATCTAAAGGAAATTGATAGTGCTAATAGAGCACTGTGAAGACATTAACAGGAAGGCTTATCCGCAAAGTATTAGTAAATTGTTTTATAAGTACTGTGTGCCCATACATAGACTCTCACTAATAAGATGTTAATTGGATTTTGAATTTATAGTGAAAACTAATGCCATGAGCAATTAAGTGAACAAATAAGGTTATAATATCCTGTATTAGACATCTCTATTAAATTTAGAGGAAAGTTGCCTTTAGTTTTATTTGGTTTAAATAAAAAATTTGGAACATGCTGAATATTTTAAAATATTATGCTATTGTATAAAACTAGATTTAATGCACACTTTCATTCCTAATGTTTCTTTCAACAGGCTTTAAATTCCTATGACAAAAGTTGTCTTACTGCACAATGTTAAAGGATCAAATGGCCCAATTATGCTAGTCTTTAGGTATTTCCTGTGGACTCTGGCACTCAGAACAGGTCAAGCTATGAGAATTAAGTTCTAGAGAAATTAACCAATTCTGGAAGACCACCCTTCTGAGTTGAAAGAACAAGTTGAGGGAGGGACACCTTAGTTTGTAATGCAAATGGAGATAAATTTTAAAAATTTGAAAAATTATGTAATAGCCCTATAGGAAGTTGAATTATCCACACCATATTAATAAGTCTGAAATCAGATCTTCTCACTTAGCAGAAGCTGGATCTTTCCTGCCTGCTAGTTCATAGATGGTTACAGATAAAGCTAATTGCGGTATTTAAGTATTGTGGATTTGTGTTGGTTTGCTGTTTTGCTGTTGTTTGGTGGAATGGAGTGTGATTCCGGTGATGATTTAAGCAGGAACAGAATTTTCACTAAACAGCTCTTCTGGGGCAGGGGGGAGGTTCAGTGCAGGAGTTTCTCTAAGACCAAAGAATTCTTAATTACAGACATTACTAAAGAACTCAACAGTACCTCTGAGGTAAGCTTAGTTTTTAAAAAAAAGCTATAAAAACTAGAGAAAGAGAGGAAGATGGTGTGACCACATTGATCATGTATGTCATGGGAGGCTTCAGAGTATCCCTGTTCTGATGATTTTGGTGGGGTAGATTATTCTGGAATCCCCTAATCCTAACCTGCTGAGCAGGTGAAAGGTTTTTAATGCACTCAGATGGAAACACAAAGACAACTCCTTTCCCTCCACACAACGCCCCAGACCTTGAGGGAGAGTGAAAAATTTATACTGGATGCTTCCCGTGGTTTTAAAAGTGATCTGTTTTTAACCCTCCAATGCGCTTTCATCCCAGGCCTTTGGTCATCTAAATCACTATCCTGTTCTGGGAAGGTTTGAATCAAAAAAGCAGCCTCTCCATAATCAGAGGCCACAAAGTCAATCTACTTAATTCCAAAGTGGTTGGGGTAGGGAGAATAATGGTCCCTCAAAGTTGGAAACATCCTAACTCCTGGAACCTGTGAATGTGTTACTGTACATGGAAAGGGGGAAGATAAAGTTGCAGGTGGAATTTAGGGTGCTTGTCAGCTAACCTGAGATGAAGAGATACTGGATTTCTAGACCCAATTTATTCACAAGGGACCTTAAAGCAAAAAAGGAAGTCAGGAGGGAAGTCAGAAAGATATAAGGGGAGAAGGTTCAGCATGCCATTACTGCCTTTGAAGATGGAGAAAGAGGGCTATCTCAACATAAGGCACACAACAGCTTCCACAAGCTGGAATAAGTAAAGGGACAGATTTTCTCCCAAAACCTACACAAAGGAACACAGCCAAGATTTTAGTCCAGTGAGGCCTATGACAGTCTTCTGACCTTCAGAACTGTAACACAAATTTGTGTTGATTAGACCAATAAATTTGAAGTAATTTATTATGGAAATGATGGAAAATTAATGCAGGAGCATTCAGGAAAGATCACAGAATCAGAGTTCAGTGACACATAGTTAATTCATTAGAATTAATTCAGGTTTCAAAATTCAAAGCCATGGGGAAGCAGTCAAGCCAAGAAGATGATATTAATGTTGCATCACATCATAGGCACTTTGAATTTGAACTAGCAGTGGTTTATACCCGAGCCATGATTTGGGTGCAGTTCCAGTGTGTCCATCAAAGGCTTCTATATTAGAATTTAATCTTCATTGTAAGATATTAAGAGGGTAGAAACTTAATGTGACAATGGTGTTTGTAAGTCTATAAGTGATTGATTCTACTGGCTTTATGAGGAGAAATAGAAATGCCAGAGAACAGAGGACCCAATCCCTAGACTATAGTTGAGTACCAGTCCAAGGCCTGTTAGGAACTGGGCCACAAAGGAGGAGACGAGTGACAGATAAAGGTTCATTTGTATTTACAGCCACTCCCCATCATTCACATTATCACCTGAGCTCCACCTTCTGTCAGATCAGCAGTGGCATTAGATTGTCTTCCATGAAGCCAGTCTCTGGTGCCAAAAAGTCTAGGGGCTGCTGCACATAGATAAACTCATGTGCTACCTCTCTCTTGCAATGGTGATGCTCTGCACTGCCCTGAGACTCTTCCAGTAAGAGAATCACCATATGTGGCCCCTGTGCCTTGGACCAGAACTTTGAGTCAAAATATGGCCCTTTTCTTTATAGTTACCCACAGACAAGGACTGCATTATCGTGACACAAAACAGACTAACACAACCTGTTTCTAAGAAAGGAATTTTAAATACAAATAAAAGTATCACCCATTGTCCCAGCTCAGGTAGGGGAGAACCCATGCCCTGTATCTGGCTCGTACATAAGCATGGTCTGTCATGAAGAGGGTGATTCCAGAACCTTAGCACAGCCAGGTTCTATTGTTTTCTTCACAAAGTTGGTAATGCACTAATAATTTCTTTTACTGTCTAACTTTGTCTATAAGTATTCTTGCACCATTAAAAGAATGCTGATTTGAAACCATACAGATGTTATCTCATGAAATGTTTTATCCTCCTGCTTCCCATTCCCCAAAACAAAATTGGCATAATTACTCTGGATTATAATATTCTTTAAATATCTGTAACTTCACAAATGAAGCATGTTATAGTTGCAGAAGAACATGTTGCAGTTGCACACTTCTAGAATTTATTCTCTTGATTTTAAGCAATTTCAGTCAGTTAACTTGTGGTAATACTGTTCAATTATCAATAATGTGTCAGAAACCTTTAAGACACATGTGTATAACCACACACACACAAATGCAGAGGGAGAGAAAGTGGAAAGAAGAAAGAAAAGTGATTCAGTTAGGATATTAGTTCAGTGGCCTTACTTATTTTTCCTACAAAAATCTGACCTGGTAGGCAGACCACGTGGACATAGTAGTTAGTTTATCCAGAGCCCCATGTTGTCTTTTTTGTTGTTCCGCCATACTTTAGCGAATAGCCCTTATCCGCGTGACTACATCTTGAATCCACATTGTAAGACACATGTAGGGAAAAGAAGGGAAGGGCAAACAGCTTCTGTTTAAAGCTATGCAGAAAGATTATGCATTATCTCTACCAACATCCCATTAGCCAGAATTTAGTTACATGTCCAAGCCTGGTAGTGCAAAGGTGGCAGGGAAACATAATCTACAGATAGGTAGTCATATGTTCAATCAACACTTGAAAGATTTTATCAGTTAAGAGAAAATGAGGAGGCTGGATATAGGGAATAAATAGCCATCTCTGTTTAGACAATTGGAGCAATCCCCACCAGCCAAATCACATTTGTCCCAGGCCTTTCTATGCATATCCATATGGTCACCTCGGACCTTCTATAATTGCCTGATCTTGATCGATTGCTGGCTACCTGTTTGCTCTTTACTGCTTACTGCCCTTACATTCTTTCTTATCTATGTTTGCCTGTGGTAGCTTCACTTGCCTTTGGTACTAGCTATCATCTTTTTCTTCATTGTGTTCCTATGGTATCATTTTTACTCATGTTCATTTTTGGCTGTTTGCCTCTGCTATATTCTACATTTAAGTGGTCATCTCCCTGCCAACCAAGTAATCTGGAATTTCAAATAGTCTAGGTTTTTCTCTTCGACTTCCAAGTAGTCTTAACTGATGACCTGTGACACAGATCATCTTCATTCTGACAACATCCAAGGGCTTTATCCTTTGTCAAAATACAATAGGAAAGAATGACATCAGCAGGTTTTATGCTTTAGTGTTGTGTTATTGACCTATAGAGTAGATAAGTCTTATGCTAAATAGCTAGTAGCCCTACTTAAACAAATTGGATTGCTTTGAAACTAAATGCATATTAGACAGCCAATGTGCAATCTCATTCATGGAAACACATCAATATTAATGGAATGATGTGGGTGGATAGCTAAGGGTACAACCTTTAATGCATTATTTAATCCTTGATAACTTTAAGATGTTTCACTGGCATTTTGAAATTTTTATTTTGTAAGAGAATGGTGAAAAAATGAGGTCCAGCTTCCAGAATCAAGAAAAGAAGAGACATTTCCAGGTCAATAGCTTTCTTTGTAATGATCAGAAAAAGAAACATAGAAATTGAATTTGTGGAGAGGAAATCATAGTGTACCACCAAATTGAGGGATATTTATTTCCTGTCAACTAGATGATTAGTGTTTAGGAAGACAGCCAAATGGCCTCTGCAGCATAAAATATAAGAAATAGAAGAACACTTAGAGATGCTATAACTCACCATCCTGAATTTTACTGATTAAAGGCCACATTCAGAGAAGTAAGGGAATTTTCAGATGGGAAAGCCAAAACTGGAATGAAGTACAGATGCTCAATGCAGCATACAGTATCTTGCATTTCTAATGGACCTCCATTTACACCCACATTTCCTTTTATCTCTTCCTGTCCTTTTTAAGTCTATCATTCCCAGATGTCTTTGGCTTCATTGTCCACAATGAACTTGACATTAAGAATAATATTCTTTATAGCTTATATGCTTTAAATATTTCAAAATGAAATATTTTTAAATAGAGCTGGGTGCAGTGGTGCAGGCCTATAATCCCAGTGGCTTGGGAGGCAGGGGCAGGAGGATTGCAAGTTCAAGACCAGAGGCATAATTTAGTGAGACCCTGTCTCAGAAAAAGTAAAAAAAAAAAAAAAAAAAAATAGGCTAAGGATGCAGCTCAGTGGTACAAGCACTTGCAAAGCATGCAAGTGCAAGGCCTTAGGTTCAACCCTCAATACTAAAATATATATATATTTTTAATAAGATCTTTTTTCTTTAGAAAACTTAGAGCTCAGTGACAACATGTGTGTGTATGTGTTGTTCTTGGTGGTGGTGTTAGGTGCTGTGGAGTTAGCCAACTCATAGCAACCCTTGTACAACAGATGAAACGCTCCTCGACACTGTGCTATACCTGGCACTATGTCAGTGCTTCTCTGCTATTCATGGGGTTTTCAATGGCTGATTGGTTTTTGGGAGTGGGTTGCTGGGTCCTTCTTGCAAGGCTACAGTACCTGGTATTCCTAGGCGGTTTCCCATCCAAGTACTAACCAGGCTCGACCCTGCTTAGCTTTAAAGATTTGATGGGATCTGTTGCCAGGATGGTACTGCTGTAGGCATATATGTATATATGATCTCCATAATTAGCCAAATAAATATTAAAATAGATGCTTATTATTCATTTAATTTTTTTCTAGTGTTGGGTGATTGAACTTAGAGCTTCAAGCATGTGAGGCCAGCACTCCAGACTGAGCTGCACCCCAGGACCGTGTTTGTTTTTTTAATTTTTATTTTTGAGACAGGGTCTCACTAAATTGCACAGGTTGCCTCTCACCTCAAACCTGCAATCCTCTTGCCTCAGCCTCCCAAGTCTCTAAGATTATCGGCATCTGCCATGACAGCTTAATTAAATATTTTCAAACACATATTATGGCTGATATCAGAATAGTAAATAAGGTAAGCAAGTTAATTGAATAAGTACATATTGCTAGTATATAAAGAGAAAATACAGACCAGTCTGAGAGGTTAAGAAAAGCTTCCCTGATGAAGTTAACAGATAATCTAAAATCTGAAGGATGAAATAAGAGTTGTTGTTGTTAGGTGCTGTTGAGTCAGTGTCTGACATATAACAGGCAAAACAGTATTGTTAGTGCTTCTCTGCTATTCACAGGATTTTCAGTGGCTGATTGATTTTTTAGGGGGTGGAGGAGTGGGTTCCTGGGTCCTTCTCCCAAGCCTACAGCACCTGGTGTTCTCAGGAGGTCTCCCATCCAAGTACTAACCAGGCCTGATCCTGCTTAGCTTCCATGATCTGATGGGATCAGACACTACAGTGGTATGACTACAGGCTAGAATAAGAGTTAGTCAGGCAAAAGTAGTGGAATGAGAGTGGGGTTGGACAGAGAGATTTCAAGTTGAGGGAAGAGCATGTACCCAGGTACTAAGGCAGCAAGAAACAAGCATTTTCAAGGTCAGTCTGGGTTGAGCATAGGGATCAAAATGGAAGAAAGGCAAGAGAGGAGGGAAAGGGTACATCACATGGGCCATTGTTGATCATAGTAAGGTCTTGAACTTTATTCCAAGACAAATTTACAGTGATTTGTGGTGATGCATCTTACTCCTGCCAAACTGCAGCAAAATTGCCTAAGTCTTCCAAACAGGCTAAGGAAAATCTTTATAAAAGATATAGCATAACATGTGAGTTGAGACTGAAGGACAAGTAAGGTGTTTCCTAGCAGGCAGATCAAGTGAGGATACAGTAGTTAGAGGAAAAAAATCTTCTATGTCTTAAGATGTCACAATTAGATCTGTTCCTGATTCATGAGCAAAGAGGAGCAAGAAATGAGACTGCTCTGATATGCAGGGGCCAACTCATATATGTCATGCAAGGGTGGCTGGATTGTGTATCCTAGGTGTTGCGAAACCCCTGGGGTTATATGAACAAGTAAGTGACATAACCATGTTCAAGCATGAGCAGAATCACTCTTCACGCATGGAGAATACAAGCTGGGGCAAGGAGACCAGTGTAGTACATAAAGCATTTCAGTAGAAGAGAAGTTACTGGCCTGAACTTTGAACTTTGAGCAGGTTGTTGTTAGGTGCCGTCGAGTCGGTCTCTGACTCATAGCGACCCTCATAGGGTTTTCAATGGCTGATTGTTTCAGGATTGCCTTGGGAGTGGATTGCCAGGTCCTTCTCCCATTTTTGCAGTGCTGGGAATTGAACTCAGAACCTCAGAGACTGCAGAGCAGCACTCTACCAACTGAGCTAAATCCCAGCCCCTCGAGAGAAACTACAGAAGAGGAAAAGGAGGCATTTATGCACAAGAGCTTTGTAAACTGATGAGCACATCCACACTGAAGAAGATAAATGTCTTTCTGAAGGGTACACCATGGTAGAAGAAAAGATCAGTAGTGAGCCCAAGTCTTTGTAAGTCAATGCTCTTTTCACTAAGTTGCCTCTGCAACTTATTGACATATTGCTTGTTTGTAATATAACTTCAAGCATCAACTATTTCCAATAAGAGATGCTAAGAAAAATATTTTCTAGCCAAGAAGCCAAGTGAACAGGATGCTTTGTATGTAGAATGATAAACACTACCTCCAAGAATAGCAGTGTGATTTTCCTCCTGAAAAATGTTCTTTTTGAGCCAGATGCTGGGGCACATGCCTGTAATCCAAGCGATGCTTGAGGCTGAGCCAGGAGGCTCATGTGTTTGAGGCCAGAGGCAGCCTGCACAACTTAGCAAGACCCTGTATAAAAATTTTAAAAATTAAAAATAAAATAGGGGTTGAGGAGTATGGTTCAGTGGTAGAACACTTACCTAGCATGTGCAAGGCCCTGGGATCAATCCCTCAGTACTCAGAAAAAAAAAAATTCTTTGTGAAATAATTACCTCTTAAGGATTATCTAGGAATATTTTCATTATATTGGTGAACAGTTACATATTGTGTGCCCTCTTTGTCCTAGATTCTAACCAGGAGGAAACAGCAGCTAATAAAAGAAAGGAAAATTCTGCCTTGATTGACCTTATTTTCTTGTTACTTTGTTAGGGAAAATGCGGGTCTGGAGTCTGGTGTTGCCATGGCACCAGGGGAGGGATCCAGGAAGTGGACAGTAAACCCGTTCTTGGTCCTGTTTATAAATGAATTTACAAATGGTCCCAGAGGGGAGCTTAGAAGATGATTTATTTAGAATTGAAAGGAGAAGAGTGAGAGCCAGGGCAGACAGGCTTGTGGTGAGCAGGTTAGGGGCCTAGGCTGGCCTAGAGAGAGGGGAGAAGAGGAGCAGGCAGTACAGGTAGGTCTGTGTGAGGAGAGGGAAAGTGGATAGGTAGAGAGAGAGAGAGAGAGAGAGAGAGAGAGAGAAAGGGAGAGAGACAATGTGTGTGTTTTACACTTTCTGACATAGGGATCAGAAAGCAGGCAGGTCCAGCAGTGAAGATTCATGAACAGTGGCATTTATGCCACTGAGTTGGAAGTCAGGAAGCATGTAGGCCCAGCAATGAGGCAGCAGGAATCTCTGAACATCTGTATAGAACTGCAGACATCTGCAGACTTCTACCAGTGTCTCTGAACATTGCTGTAAACTGCAGGCAGCCAGGCACTGCAAATACCTCTGGATATTGCAGACTAGACACTGGATACATTGCTAAAAGCCAAAGACACTATGTACTGTACACACTCTGGACTCTGCATCAAGGGGAGGGACTTTGGGGTTTTTAAGTCCCTATCTCATTAATGGGGGTAGGGCTTAGCTCAGTTGGTGGAGTGCTGCTGTGCAGTCTCTGAGAACCCAGGGTCAAGAAGGACCTGGCAATCCACTCCCTAAGTGATTTCCTAAACAATCAGCCATTGAAAACTCTATGAGGGTCTGTATGAATGGGGCTCTACTGGGAAGGCACCTAACAACAACAACATCTCATTAAGGGGATTGCTATTCTTCCCCTCTCTTTGATCTTGTCTTCAGATGTGTCAAGTCTCTCCCCCTCCTCAGTAAGGCTGTCCTGTCTGGGCTGTAAAACAGGTCTTTCTCTTTATCACAGGAGAGGTCCTGCTTCAAATGAGAATCCCCTTCCCTAGCCCAGACATGGAGGAACCTGTGGCCTTCACATGTAAACAAAGTTCTGATTACAGATTAGACCATTTGTAAAGGTGCCATAGGTTACAGACCCAGATGTAATCTCTTAGCAATTGTGCTGTCTGTAAAGGATATTACCTATCAGGGAAGTACTGCTGTCTCAGGTGGCTAAAAAGCAAATGGCTGAGAAGTAGATGACTTCAGGGGTCCATTTCATTCCCTTTCTTCCTGCCTAGTACCCTCTGTCAATTTGAACTCTAGTCATTGGAATAACACAAGCAGTTTCTCCACTTGAGGTCAGCACCAACGAAATTCAAGAAAATGCACTGATTTTGCATTTTGTACTAACCATGTGAGCTGATCAACCTGAAAATACTAAGTAAGGAGACCTCCAGTATGGAAACTTGCAGTTAAGTGGTCCAAGAAATTTTGGGATGTGCAATGGCAAATGGCTCAGAACACTGTAACCAGTATTATTCTTTGCTACTCAAACAGACAAGCTTAACACCATGAATGGGAAACCAAAAGTCCGCGGCCCTACAAAAAATAAAAACTTAAACTAAAAATTTAAAGAATAGCCCAAATAAAATGTAAATGAATTTATCTTCAGAAATGAGTTTCAAAAATGCTTATGGCTATCATACTGTAAAGTCCATCAATGTCAGAGTAATAGTAAGGATTTCTCAGGTGTTCCAGTGCCAAGTGATGTTTTGCAGTGAACTGTAGCCCAATTCTCAGGAGGCTATTGTCTGTGCCAAGTGGGGAGGTTTCTATTCCCCACAATGTGCTGTGAAGATTCATATGCCAATAACTACCTGAATAGCTAAAAAGCCTGCTAGTAGAGTCAAAGCCCTTTCCTAAGGAAGATAAAAATGCCTAACTATTGCTTTTTGAAGAAGAATTGCATGGGAGGGAATGAGGAGCCCCAGGAAAAATTGAAGTTCTTTATTGTGTTCAATATATGCCACCTAGGGACTTCTCAGGAGCTATTGTAGGTGTCACACTTAATTCCTTTAGGAGTCTTTCATTGGATTGACACAAGCAAAGTGAGCCTGCCATTTGTCAGCTTAGATATTCAAGCCATTGTAATGGGGTAGGCAGGAGAAGCATTGGTTTTACTCTCCCACGAAGGCATATGGTGGGATGTAAGTCTGTGAGGGTGCACAGGCATGGAAGTGAGAGTCACATGCCTTCATTAGTGCCATAAGTCATTGCCTTCTGTTCTCCTTCTGAAATTGATGCTCTCCAGATCCTGTTCCCAGGCTATTTCTTGTCTCCCTACCCAGCCCCATGAATAAGCACCACTTTTCCACGGATGTCTTCAAAGAAGCTGTCTCCAACCCACCTGGATGGCTCACAGTACAAAACTAATCAAATACTGAATTCATCACTTCTATTTTCTCTCACCCATTAGCCCACCCTACCTGCTCCTGTCTTTCTATTTCTGGCCTCAGTGAATGATCGGAATCACACATCACCCATTTTCCAGCCTAGATAACTGGATGACAGTCTCCACACTTCCTTTCCTCACTGCCACATGGAATCCATCATTACACCCTGCATCCTTTCCTCTATATCCCCACCCATGTTAGACCCTCCAGATATCCCCCAAGAGTGTTGGGGAATCCTCCTGACTCCTGTCCCAACCTAAGCTTTCTCCTCCTTCACCCATCTTTCGAATCACTTTACTATAAATGCTATTCTAACCATGTCACGTTACTGCTTAGAGCCTTAAATGGAATTGCATGACCTACAGGTAAAACCCAGGTGACTGTCCAGTCCCATTCTCTGCTATTCCCCCATGTGCTCCTCACCCTATCACACTGAGTGATTTGCATTTCTCCCAAAGTATATTTTCTCAAGGTCCCTCTACATGGAATATCCTCTCCATAATATTTTAAAATTTGAGGTAATATTTTAAAATCAGAAGATTACACATTTTTAAAAAATCCAAAATTTGAAATTCCCTTAGGCTTAGGAAACCAGATCTAGCAGCTGAATGTCTGCATTTTCACACAGCAGCACTTGGCCAGAGCTGCAGGGCAGCCAGCTGTGGTAGACAGAACCTTGACTCTCCACTTCATCCACTCTCAAGCCGCACTTGTTTTATTCACTTACATTCCTTGTCTGGCTGCTATTGGCATTTGAATTTGCAACCCCTGGACCTACAGTAGTGAAAAACCTTAGAAAATCCCTTATCAATGAATCACAGAGCTTCCAGCATGTGGGAGAATTAGAACAGCATGAATTAGTGCTGCTTTAGTGAGCAAGAAATTCTGTCCCATTGTTCTCACCTCTTCCAGGCATTTGGGAGTAACAAATTTGATAGGATAAGGTTGTATCTATTTAGATCTTGGAGGACAAAACTAAACTTGGGAAAGAGATTTTGTTTCAAAATGTGAACATTAAAACTAAACCCAGGGATAAGCAAGCACAGTCAGCCCCCAGGTTAAGCATAATTAGGGTGCTCCAAGAAGCAGCCTTCAGTTCAAGTGGCAAGCTTCCTGACCTTAAGAAAGACTCAGGTATCTAGGAGAGATGAGAGTGAGTCAGAGGCTATAAATATGACTTGAGATTGGGAAGGCTTTCTTAGGAAATGGGAAAGCTTCATGTGACTACATGCAGGTTAGCCAAAAGGCAAGCTTGAAATGACAGCTTGCCTCTGTCCTACTGAGCTGGCTCTTCAGCACATCAGCCAAAATGAAAATGGTAGCACTTGTGTGGGCTGCTTTATTTTATAGCATTTATAACAACAGAACACTTCACATGGAATGAAGCCAGTACATTCCACAGCTGCCCAGAGAGGCTAGAGCTCTGATTTCCTCTGATTCTGTCTTACCCACCTGCAGGCTCAAAGAATCACCAGTCTCTTTTCTTAGCTGCCCAGGTCCTTGTTTAGAGAGAACTGCAAAATGATATTTCAAGAGCTTAATTGGGCTTTTGCCTAGGCCACTGACTGATGATTATGATTACTGATATATTAATCCCACATGGCTGATCTAAGAAATATAAAATCTTTTCTTGAGAGTATTTGGTCCAAAATAGAAAGGTAGAGTCCTCTGATGAACTGCCAATAAAATGCTTTTAACCTCACTCCTACCACCAAATTCACAAATGAAAATGAATGCTTTATATATTCAGCAGTCATTTTTTTACAATGTAATATAATAGGGTTAAAAACCATGACTTTTTTTTGGTTCAAATCCCCACTCACCAAGGCTCTAAAGGAACTCACTTAAACTACTTAATCTCTCTGTGCCAGTTTCTTCATCAATGAATGGGGATAATAACAGTCCCTTCTTGTGTTGGGTTGTTGTAACATTTAAAGAACTAATACAAGTAAGGTCTTTAAAAAGTGGCTATCACATGTATTAGTTAATATCAACATTGTATATGTCATGCACTGTGTTTGTAGTTGTTGTTAGATGCCATCAAGTCTGGTCTGATTCATAGCAATCCTATATGCAAGAGAAGGAAACACTACCCAACACTGTACTAGGCACACAATTTTTTTTATGTTTAAGCCCATTGTTGCAGCCACTGTGTCAGTCCATCTAGCTGAGGGTCTTCTGTTTTTGTTGTTGTTGTTGTTGTTGTTGTTGTTGACTTGCAACTTTCCCAAACATCATGTTGTTCTCCAGAGATTGGTCCCTCCGGAAAACATGTCCAAAATATGTAAGATGCGGTCTAGACATGCTTCCTAGGAGCATTCTGGTTGCACTTCTCCTAGGACAGACCTATTGGTTCTTTTGGCAATCCATGGTATATTCAATATTTGTCTCCAGCATCATAATCCAAAAGCATCCGTTCTCCTGTCTTCTTTATTCACTGTCTAGCTTTCACAACCATATGATGCAACTGAAAATACCATGGGATGATAAAACCCACCTTCATCTTCCATGTGACATCTTTACTTTTCTATAGTTTAAAGAGGTCTTTTGTAACAGTGTTTCACAGTGCAATATGTGTTTTGATTTCTTGACTCCTGCTTCTGTGGATGTTGATTGTAGAAAAATCTTGGACAACCTCAATCTTTTCTCCTTTTATCATAAAGTTGCATACTGACCCAGTTGTATGGATTTTTGTTTTGTTGATACTGAGGTGCAATCTATACTGAAGGCTGTACTCTTTGATCTTCATTAGCAAATGTTCAAATCCTCTTCACTTTCAGCAAGCAGAGTTGTGTCATCTGCATAACGCAGGCGTTAATGAGTCTTCCTCCAATGCTGATGCCATATTCTTCATAATGTCCAGTTTCTCAGATTATTTGCTCACCATAGAGATTTAAGAGGTATGGTGAAAGGATATAGCCCTAATGCACACCTTTCTTGACTTTAAACCAAACAGTGTTTACTTGTTCTGTTTGAACAACTCCCTTCTGGTCCATGTACAGATTCCTCATGAGTACAATTAAATGCTCTGGTATTCCCATTATTGGCAATGTTATCCATAATTTGTGCTGATCCACACAGTCAAATGCCTTTGCATATTTAGTAAAACATAGACATCTTTCTGGTGTTCTCTGCTTTTGGCTAATATCCATCTGACATCAGAAATGATGTCTCTGATTCCATACCTTCTTCTGAATTAGGCTTGATTTTCTAGTAGTTCTCTGTCTATATACTGCTGCAGTCACTTTTTAGTGATTTCTAGTAAAATTTTACTTGTGTGTGATATCATTTGATAATTTCCACATTCAGTTGGGTCCCCTTTCTTGGGAATAGACACAAATATGGATCTCTTCCTGTCAGTTGGCCATGTAGCAGTTTCCCATATCTATTGGCATAAACACATTACCACCTCCAGTGCTGCATCTGTTTGTTGAAAGATCTCTATTGGTATTCCATCAATTCCTGGAGCCTTGTGTTTCACCAGTTCTTTCAAGGAAGCTTCCTTTTTGTTCATAGGTTGGAAGGCACTCATAAGGTGAGTAGGGAAGAGATGCCTCCTCAAAGTAGAGTTGACCTTAATGACAGGAAAGAAGTAAAACCCCAGAAACCTCCATTTCCTGATGTGGCACAACTCAAAATGAGAAAGAACAAGTGTAAATATCCATTAGCAATGGGAATGTGGAATGTATGCAGTATGAATCTAGGAAAATTAGAAATCATCAAAAGGAAAATATAGCACATAAACATCGACATCCTAGGTATCAGTGAGCTAAAATCAAATGCCATGGGCCATTTGAATCAGATAATCATATCTGATCTACTATGTTGGGAATGACAAGTTAAAGAGAAATGGGGTTTCACTTATCATCAAAAAGACATCTCAAGATCTATACTGAAGTACAATGCTGTCAGTGATAGACTGATATCCATATACCTACAAGGAAAGCTAGTTAACATGACTATTATTCAAATTTATGCACCCACCATCAAGGCTACAAATGAAGATAGAGAAGATTTTTCTACCTTCTGAAATTTGAAACAGATCAAGCATGCAATCAGCATGTACTAATAATTACTGGTGACTAGAAAGCAAAAGTTGGAAACAAAGAAGAAAGCTCTGCCATGTGAGGACACAGCAAAAAGACAGCTATCTATGAACCAAGAAATGGGTCTCAATCAGACACAGGATCTGCCAGCATTTTGATCGAGGACTTCTAGCCTCCAGAACCGTGAAAAATAAATTTCTGTTGCTTATAAGCCATCAAGATTATGGTAGTTTGTTATATTATCCCAACTACACTGATACTCTTTATTATTAGGCACCTGCATATTTTGCACCAGACACTGTTTAGTAGCTGAACAGACAAGGACCCTCTCCTCCTGTGATTAACATTCTGGTGGGGGGAAAACATACAATCCACAGCTAACATATAGAGATGATGATGATAGATTACTATAAGTACCATGAAAGGGCCATTCTTCCATGACTTTCCTTAAGTCCAGAAGAAACCTAAAATCATTTCTGTCATCCTAAAGGCTCCATTGGATCCAATACCTCCCTCCTTTACTCTTTTATCACTAATTTCCAATGATTCTATCCTGTCTTCTCTTCTATAGACATGCCAAGCTTATTCCTGCCTCAGAGTCTTGCTCTCCCTCCTTCTTAAAATGTTCTTCTACTTGAAACTATTCATGATGGTGTTCTCATGGCTCAGACTTCTATTTGAATGTTGACTTCCCGGGATGCCTCCCCCTATCTCTCTGCCTAAACAGCACCATCCCTTCTGCAGGCACATTTCCTCTGATATCACTTTTGTGACACTTAAAATAATCGCTGCCATGAGTTTATATTGTCTATATTTTCAACCCAAAATCAGGGCACATGGATTGACAAGTTTTAATGTGCTTAAAGGATGAATAGAACAGAACATTTCACATCAGAACTATTTTGGAGGAAAACCTAAGATGAATATCCACTCTGCCCCTAATTGTGCTTAGTCTTATGCATCCTTCATGGGGAATAAAAAGATTGGATTCTTGGACCATTTTGATTTATAGAAAGTACTTCTTTAAGTGTTATAAGGTAGACATTTCAAGGAGTTCCCAGGCAAAGGAGCTGGGAGCAGAGGACACAGCCAGGCTCATTAGCACAGGTTGTTCTCAGTTACTTTCATCTCTACCACCAGGGTGTGATGAGAGTGCAATGCCCAATCCTCCCACCCTCTTCTCACCTTCCCCATTATCACTCTTCCATTTGCACCTTGCTCCTTCTCTCCCATACCCTATTAGCACTATTCCATTTCCAGATTAATTGGAGGAAATGTGTTACCAAAAGTTCATCTTTTCTCTCACTAACAACCTAGGACTTTGATAATACCAATATTTCTCTCACTTTCCTGCCATTTCCTTCATCCTTCTTTTTCTCTCTTCTTCCGTCTCTCTCCAAACTTCTCCTTTTCTAGAAGTTCAATCAGGATTTCACAAAATTCTAGGCTAGAAATGCTTAAAATCCACTGTGGTGGAAAGACCTCATTTCTGCGAAAGAATATTGATGATCCATATATTTAAATCAGGAGGTATATTCTTATAAGAAAAACATATTTTAGCAAAAAGAGAGTTGTAATTTATAGCCTGAAGGCAGCAAGATTGCTAAAATGCTCTCTGTGATACAGTAGCCATATTTTCTTACTTTTTTGTTGCTATTTTGTAGGGTTTTTGTTTGTTTGTTTTCAGTACTGGGGAGGGGGTAGAACCAAGGGCCTGGTGCATAATACAAAGGACTCCACCATTAAGCCATACCCCTAGCCCCATTTTATTTTTATTTTGACAGAAACTCTCACTAAGTTGTGCAGGCTGCCTCTGGCCTTGAACTTGAGGTCCTCCTGCCTCAGCCTCCAGAGTATCTGGAAGTAGAATGGTGTGCCACAACACCCTACTTACATGATTATTTTACATCCATTGTGTTTTCCCTGTTTATGGTGAATTGTTTTGTCTGTTCCAGGCACAGTCCTAGTTCCAAAGGACATACAAGCAGATAGGGATACACTCCTGCCATCTAGAAGCAAGCATCCAATGGGGTGACTGGACCCCCACAAGAGAACATAGCAGAAGAGAGGCGGTATAATAAGGGCCCAACAGAAGCAAGAATTTCTGTGTTAGACCTAAGAACTGAATGGGAGAGTAATTCCAATGCAGCTTTGTTATTGTTGTTACATGGCATCAAGTCCAGCCCAACTGATAGTGACCCTATGTACAACAGAACAAAACACTGCCCTACACTATGCCATGCCCATCACTATGGTAGTGCTTCTGTGATATTCATAGGGTTTTTGATGGGTAACTGTTGGGAGAGTGGGCTGCCAGGTTCTTCTTCCATTTTGGAGGATGCTGAGTATTGAAACCAGGGCTTCAGATAGTGCAGAGCAGCACTCTACCAACCGAGCTAACCCACAGCCCCCAGTGCAGCTTTAGGAAGTCCAAGTAGAGGAAAAGGATTTCAAAAGACACCAGATGAAACCATCTCTAACTGCTTTAATGCAGGCCTAAGCCTCTTGTCTCTCTTAGCCCACATTTCAGTTTGTAGGTGGTTGACTTTGGCTCTGTAAGTTCATTAGGGGTGTGTTTGAAATCAGGTACAATTTGCATGTGCAGCCCAATAGTCTAGTGACTGTGAATGTGCTCTTGAGCCAGGCTGTCTGGATTGCAATCCTGCTTCCACCACTTACTCTCTGGGTGAACTTGGGCAAATAACTTCATCTTTCCATCTAGTTTTCTTGACTTGCAGCTGGAGTAAAAATATTGCCTACCTAGCAGAGTTATTATAGGGTCTTCTCTTCTGTTCTTAGGTGCCGTCGAGTTGGTATCCAACTCATAGCGACCCTACCTACAACAGGGGAAACACTATTGTCAGTGCTTCTCTGCTGTTCATAGGGTTTTCAATGGCAGATTGATTTTTGGGAGGGGGTTGCCAGGTACTTCTCCCAAGCCTACAACTTCTGGTGTTCCCAGCCAGTCTCCCATCCAAGTACTAACCAGGCCTGACCCTGCTTAGCTTCCAAGATCTGACAGGATCAGATGCCACAGGGCTACAGCTATTATAGGGAGTAAATATATTAAGCACTTAGAATTGTCCAAGAAAACTTAATAGCATCCAGTGATGTTAATGATTGCTAATTCTAGTGATCCACTATCAAATCTGTATGAAAGAGATATCTTTGGTCCTAATGGAATGGTATTTTTTCAGCTTTACTCCTACACAGATGCCCCCTCATGGAGTCACTGCCAAATATTTGCAACAGAGTCTTTTCTTTCTAGCACTGAATGAGAAAAACAGTAAGCTCCAGCAGCTGACAGCAACAGCCACACTGTGGCTTCCCCTAGGGCCAGCCAACTGCCAAAATCATGCCTGCCCAGAGGAATCTTGATGTATTTGGAAACCAAGTACTGTCTAACCTATGCTCAAACATAGATGAGATGGTATTTTCAACATGAATGTTAATGTTTTGTTGAGATAGCCCTCATAGTAGCTTTTGGCCTTCATTGTGTCTTGATGTTGTTGTTGTTGTTGTTGTTGTTGTCAGGTGCCATTGAGTCAGGTCCGACTCATAGCAACCCTCACAGGGTTTTCAATGGCTAATTGTTTTGGGATTGCTTTGTGAATGGATTGCTATGTCCTTCTCCCATTTTTGTGGTGCTGGGGATCAAACCCAGAGCCTCAGAGAGTGCAGTGCAACACTCTACCAACTGAGCTAAGTCCCAGCTCCAACTGTTTCTTGATAGAGTTACTAAAGTTTATTTTATGGCCATCCCTTACATTTTTAAACACTGAAAGGCATTATCATGGTCAAAATAATGTATTCCTTCAATTGAAAAAATATTTGAGTGGCTACTGTACGCCAGGCACAATGCTAAGATTTAGGCACACAAGTGAACAAAATTCAGCCTTTTTATCAAAAGGCTCATAACCGATTGCAACACAGGATGTTGAGTGCTGTATTAGGACTAAGCAAGGGACACTATGAGGACGTAGAAAGGACAACTACCCCAGGGACTGCTTCCCGAAGGAAGTTTTCTCTAAGGTTGGAACCTCTAATCCAGAGCAGTATATCAATGAGAGACATTCCGCGAATGCTAGTTGAGGAAGGGGCTTCTCTTCATACGTCATGAGGAGTGCCATTCAGTGCCTTTGCCTCCGTCTTTCCCTCACTTCACTGTTGCCACTGTGACTTGTCCCTCCACAGAACCCCACCCTGTACTACTATGGGAACTCAGTTAACTGGTACCCCCGGGCTGAAGTCCATAGCCAGCTCAAGCCCAGACAACAGGAGCAGACATTTTCTGGCTCGTCCTGCACCATGGATCCTCTTTCAGTTGCCATGGCCTTGTCTTCTGGTCTCAGACCTCTGGGTGTTCTTATCTCTGCTGGGTGAGGACCTGGCCTCTGGCAGGCAGTGCCACCTCCCTCAGCTGCAGTCTGCCCTTTGTTCTCTCCTGAGCTCAGCCTTCACTCCCGTGCCCCATACCATGGGCACTGTAAGGAGACAAATGGATCTCCCAGCTAGGTAAAGGAGTTAGGAGGACAAAGTAATAGGTACCAATTGCAATACTAATTTTAAAAATCATAAAATAAATGTGAAACGCTGTGAGAATATAGAGGAAGAAACTGATAATTCTGCCTCTGGGTTAGAATTAGCTCCCAGGGAAGTTTTCTGCTAATCACTTGCTCTGCTTTCTCTGAGATACAAGGTCAGTCGGCCTGGATGGTTTGATTTACACTAAGACTGACAGCAGTGCCCAGGTCTCCTGGTCACTGATGTTTCCATTATTGCTTGGCCCTGCCTGGAGTCAATTTCAGAATGTGCTTCAGTAACCCATCATCATTTCTTTCATTGTTATAATTGCATATAGAACAATATAATTGCATATAATAGCAATATGCAATTATCACAACACATCTTCTGTTCTATCCTCTTTCTGGTTTAACTAAAAGATGGTCTTAAACCTCTGAGTAATCCCATAGTACTAGCCATGTTATTTCACAGAGAAAAAAACAACTCTGTGGGGAAGGGTGTACTTTGTGTTGCCAGAAGAAAGGCAAAGAGGAAAAATTAGGAAAAAAGAGAGCTGAACATTCTGCTTTTACATTTTTTTAATTGGGATTTGATGGAAATGGACCCTACTCAAGGATAAAAAGGACATACTCGCAAAATTGATCTAAAGAGGAATCAAGCCCCATGACCTTAATTTTATTAGCATTATCTTCTATTATCTTCTAGACAACAGTGAATTAAGACATGAGAGGACATGTAAACCCACTGTGGTCATATTAAGCCAGTGCCTTTTTCCACAGCGACAGTTTTCTAAAGATCAGAAGAACATTTTAGCCAGACATAGTATTCCATGTGTATAATCCCAGCACTTGGGAAATAGAGGCAGAAAGATGAGTTCAAGGTCAGCCTGGGCTATACACCAAGATCTTGTCTCAGAGAACAAAAAATGAAAACAAATATACAAAAGAGCATTTTAAAATGCTTTCTTTGGGGGACATTTATGGACAACCTTGACTTCCTTTAGATGAGTGGATTTATTTAATTTCCTTCCTCTGCATTTGTTCAGATCCTATCTGGTAGGTGGGAGGAGTTATTTATACAAATGCAAACCAAGAGGGAGGAGACCCCACAGCTTGCCATCTAATTGCACACAGAATTCTGGCACCCATTGCGTGGCCCTTGGCTGCTTCCCCACCATGTGTCTAATACCAGAGACACAAAATTATGAATAAATGAGTAATTGGCCTGTCTTCTACAGTACATTACACATGTTTCTCATGAACATTAAATTCATTTTTTTTTAATTTGAGAGAAAATTAAAACTGGGTTCTGGCATTAATTTCCACTTGTCTTCTTCCTGGCAGCACGGATTGTTTATTTCTATGATGCAGAAGAGCATGATTCTTTTTTATGTTTTGCAAACCTATTCCATTTTCTAGGGAAACCCTTTCTGTCTTTACAGCTCACTTGTATGGATTCCAATTGATAATTCCAGTTGATTCCCATTTTAAGTCACTTTCTCTATTCTTTCTTTTCAGGTTAGGTGAACGTATCACCTGTTCAGAACAGTCTTTGTTTTCCCTGCAGTGCCCAGCCACTGTGGCCTTGTATACAGTGGTGCTCAATAATCACTTATTAAATAAGTAACTTCCCTGGAATGCTAAAATTGATTTCTCTATCATAATTTTCCATCCTACACATTAACCAGGCTGGGATTTAACTCAGTGGGTAGAGCGCTGTGCTGCAGTCTCTGAGGCCCCGAGTTCAATTCCCAGCACCGCAAAAATGGGAGAAGGACCTGGCAATCCACTCCCAAGGCAATCCCGAAGCACTCAGCCATTGAAAACCCTGTGAGGGTCGCTATGAGTCGGATACCGACTCGACGGCACCTAACAACAACAACAACAACACATTAACCACAAAAATCTGACCTGTTAACACTATTTCCCTCACTGCATACATAGACTTCTCCCTTACTACTCTGCCCCTCATGGAGGGAGCTCCAGCCATACTAGCCATCCTGCCAGTTCTCAAGCATGCCAAAGTTTTCATGTATCAGGTTAGAGCATTAAAAGGAATGATCATTTTCAACATTGTTGTTGTTGTTAGGTGCCGTTGAGTCGGTATCCAACTCATAGCGACCCTCTGTACAACAGGGGAAACACTATAGTCAGTGCTTCTCTGCTGTTCATAGGGTTTTCAATGGCAGATTGATTTTTGGGAGGGGGTTGCCAGGTCCTTCTCCCAGCCTACAGCTTCTGGTGTTCCCAGGTGGTCTCCCATCCAGGTACTAACCAGGCCCGACCCTGCTGAGCTTCCGAGATCTGACGGGATCGGATGCCACAGGGCTATAGCTGCAGGCCATTTTCAACATAGTTTGCATTTATTTAGGCAATGTCGACAAATATATCTCTTGAAAGAAACATGTCTTCTTTCTTGGAAGATATAGTCTTGTATGGATGACAGCCTGCTATATTGTTTCCATCAATCTTTTGGGGTTGACATTTTGGTTGGAAGGTTAAAGAAAAAATATCCTGACACTTGTTAGAACAGTAGGTAAGACTTTATTCAGGACTACAGTGATAGGTGTCAGTATTATCAGTATACGGGGAGAAATCAGGCTGAACTCTTAGGACAGCAAAGACAGCCGGTGAACAGTGCTAAGGGTTCATTGGATAGAAATGACTAAGAGGGAACATCAAGAGTGGGTATAGGGGAGAGAGGCTTCCTAAACTTAATTAATAGGATTCTTATTGAAAGCAAACCAAGGATTTATATATCAGAGGTAGAAGATATGGAAAGTGATCAGATACCTATGGATGTGGATTCTCTCCAAGGTGATTTCACAGAATTCTTGTCAAAACTCAACTCGACACACCAAAGACGGGGCCCAAGGACAAGTCCTAGTTGAAAAGAGGACTCAGAGGACCCTGCCAAGTTTAGTCTAGAGGAGAGACTTTGTCAGGAGTCACCCTTAGTCTTTTCCCAAACTATTAAGCACCTCTTGAGTCCCACAGTGACAGATCAGAATGGTATCTCATGGTGATTTTAAATAAATCATTATTATGCTTTAAATTCTAGATGAGAAGTATTGTTCTTGAACAATGAAACTGCTTTGTTTCTTTCATGTTATTTCAATCTATTTTTAATTTATTCACCCTCAATATAAATATATCTTTTTATTCTTTATACTTTAACTTAAGATTTCAAAAATAGGAGCTCTCAGTTCACATTCCACAAATTTAGATTGCCATGGTTGGGCACTTCTCTTCGTAAGTGTACTCCATAGTGAATTCAGGAAATATCTACGTTGTTCCACAAACTAGAAAGTGTACAGACTGATATTATTGAACTACTTACTTCTAAGGCCACTCCACAAATGGGTGTGACCAAACACCAACCGTGAAGAGGCACTGGGTTTGTGGACATCTCCCCTTTCTGAGCCTCTGTTCTGCTCATTCCAAGGTTTTAACCAGATTTTCCATTCTATGTCCTAATTGTGTGTCTCCTTCCCAAACTATGTTTTCTATAAAATACTCTTCTAGATCTCATAAAGACTAAAGGACCCAAATAAAGAAATTCTCACCACAGAATAATGGCAATGTCTACATCTTACAAGACACATGCATTCTGTAGTAGCAATCTCAGGTAATGTGAAACAAATTGAAGTGAAATTTTTGAGCAATTGGAGTTTCCAAGGAATTCCTCAAATCACAGCTCATGACATATCCTGGTTTTGACACTACTTGTAACTCTGACTGTAAATATTTTCACAAAACATAAGGTATATAGACATAGGAGTTGACTCTACCCCTATAGTTGATGCCTACTTTTTATTCCTCATCTATTTGTCTTCTTTTTCTAAGAAAGACTGAAACCTCCTTGAAGTCAGAGTTTATGCCTCTTCTTTAATATGTCCAGTACAGAGGTACCTTGATAAATAATGTGTGTAGAATTAAGTCAAATTGCAAGCTTGGATAAGACTCTTATCTTTCTCATTCAAAGGTTTAACAAAAGGGCTAGGGATATAGCTCAGTGGTAGAGTGCTTGCCTAGAATGTGCAAAGCCTTGGGTTCAATCCCCAGCATCACAAAAATAAAGAAAAAAAAAACAAATAATGTAGTATTGTTCTTTAGTTTATCATGATTTATTTTGGAATACAGACCAATGAAGAAGGGGTTTTATTATTTCTTTCTTTTCTTTTCTGAAAATATTTTAATATGAATATCTTAAATTTTATTTAATACCTGTTACTTTTTAGGTTATTTTATGTAGATTCTTGGTAAAACATTCTATAAGATAAATGAAACAGACCTCCAAGGCCACATGAAATCTATGAACCAACTATAACTTAAATTGCTTCTAAGATATAGAGAAACTCCAAAATCTTAAGTCATATTAGCCTCATTCTCTCTAACACCCTTCCAGATTATCAATTTCAACCTTGTTCTATAGCAATTTATTTCCAAATAATTCCAGACTTTCTGAAAAGTATGAGAATAAATCTCTTATATATCCTTCACCTACCTAGTCTCACCTATTATTAATATGTTACTTTGGCATTATTCTTTTCTGTCTGTCTCTCTCTTTCTCTCTTTACCCCCTTTTCTCACTCCTCTCCCTCCTTTCTTGCTTTCCTACCCCTCTCTCCCTGCCTCTCTTACTTGATAAATAGATCAAAAAGAAAAGCGTATTTGTGTACACTGGTATATCCATGTGTGTTTCCTGACTCAAAAATCCCCATTCTAGTTGGTGGAGAAAAGTAATGAAGACATAAACTAGTACAAAAGATAATTCCCAAGAGCTATAAATGGTTCAGAGCAAACAGAGTGACACTCTAAGAAATGTACTGGTTATATGTATCAAATATATCTCTTTCTGACAAATGTATCTCTTGAAATATATATATCTCCATTCTTAAGGGATATAGCACAGTATGAATAACAGCCTGCTTTTCCTTGAAATGATCTTTATGAACTGGCACTTCCTTTAAAGTTATTCTATCTCAGCCTATTGGGCATCCTGTATACAAAAAGAATAGCATAGAGACGTCTTTATTGATTATTTCTTAAGTAGGTACTTCATCATGTCATAAATTGTAGATGTCAACCTAAAAATACATTAAACATTTTTTAACTCTTTGAGAACATACTGTAGACAAATGACCCTTTACCTATAAATATCCCAAAGTATGGTTCATAAGAACAAGAACATTCCCATTCATTATCAGAGAACAATTATTGAAATCTGGAAAATAACAATGATATGATACTATGACTTAATACATAAACCCTATCCATTGCCAGTTGTTCCTATACTGTACTTTATAGGAAATAAAAATAAAAAAGAAAGAAAGAAAGAAAGAAAGAAAGAAAGAAAATCTGTCATCTAGTGGGGTTTTTTTATTATTGTTTGCCTTGGAAACCCAGAACAGAGAGCATATGAACATGTGACTTTTCACTTCACTTTTCATATATTTCAAGCTTTTTAAATAAATTTTAAGCTATTTTTGAAAACAAGTACATATGCTAAATTTTGACACATTGCTGCCCACAAACACATTAGTATGTTCTGCCTGCTGGATGCATTTTTGTATAGATCTTAAAAGTTACTCCTCCTCTTCTGTTGAATTAAAAAGCATCACAGTATTCATTCATTTGTTCACTCATTCATTTAGCAGTGCAAGTAGTGTTGAAGATCTACTATAGCACTATGTTGATTGACATAAGGTATTAATAAGCTGTGATCATTAATAGCTACTTCTCTATGAGTATTATAAAATCCATAGAAATGAACTCAGAGGCTGAAGCTGATAAAATTATCGAACTACCTGTAATCTTTAATTTAAAAGAAAATCATTCTCTTCACTTTGAATTTGTAAAAATCAAACACTATAACTCGGAAGTTAGAAAACAAATTACCTTAAAAATATTTATAAATATTGGTGTTTACATTTGGGGTTTTATGCAAGATTTTGTATTAAAAGGTCATACATCCCATCAATTTTCAAAAAAGATTGCTACATTCTCTAATGTGTGTGTGTGTGTGGTGATTTATTTATATAAGTATATACTAATGTGCTAGTATTTTATATACATTTCAAAATGTTCCTGAAGGTAAAATTCTAAAAAGCCAGATAAGAATATAAGTGAATAAGATTTCTAATGATTTCTTCTTTGACTAGAGTGAATCATCTTATACATTCATTGGGGTTCTTGCACCATACTGTTCTTGAGCCAGCACTTACCTTCAAGGCTGAAATATTTTATGCTTTATTATCTATTCCAAGTTGTTGTTTTATAGTGCTGACTACCACTATAGTAGATAGACCTGTTGAAAGGGAATCTTTCTTTTAAAATATTCATTCATTTTTATATTTTTATGTATATTTTTATGAAAAGGTCATTCTTCCTAGGTTGTACTTGTTAATTTCATATTTGTTTATAAGTATTTGTCCACCAATACATGGCTCTTGCTTTTTACTTGTCATAAAGTTCTAGATAAGAAACTCCCAGAAATAGTTGTGCTAGAAATAAAAAATGATGAATTAAAAGAGTTGACTAAATGGAAAACTACTTTTATCATAAGCAATGCCACCCACCCAGTTCTCCTGGAGAATGATTTCATATATTAAGAAGATACAGATAAATCAGGAAAGAGCATTCTTCTAAATTAGTTGTAATTTCATGTTCCCTGCAATGTAGCAAAGAATTGGGGAAGAAATAGCTAAAATCTATCCATGTACCTGTCAAAATATTATAAAATTTTTAAGCCATAGAACTTGAAAACTAACTAGATTATTTGGTGTCCAAAGGCAGGGCTAGTATACTCTGTTTTTACATGTCCTAATGTACTTTTGCAGAAACAGGAGCTCAAATATTTGTTGAATGGGTACAGTGGATTAATGAAAGAATGAGATTTTTTACCACTTCTCCAGCTTTATTACAAACAAGCTTGGTCAGAAGTAACAACTTGAACTGCTTAACAAATACAAACTACTAGAAGTTCTCTTCGAAGGTTTCATTTTAATGATGTTAAATCTGCCCCCCCCCACCAGAGTTCTGTATATGTGTACTTTCCTCAAACTCCTTATATTAATGGTAAACTCAATTTTGACAGCCATTTTGACATTTTAAACCAATCATTGTACATGATATTTGCATAATAATAGCTTTCTTCACATTTCTTCTACATCAGGTTAATTGAACTTCTTACATATGTGGTTATAAGATTTTCATTAAATTTAGAGATTTTCATCTGTTATTTCTTAAAATATTTTTAAGATACCACACTTCAGGCACCCTGATGTATTGGCTACTTGAGTTTGTCCTACACTGAGGCTAGGTTTTTTTAAAGTCTTTTTTTTTCCATGTGTTTCAATTTGGATGGTTTCTTTTGAAATCTTCAATCCCACACCTCCATTCATCTACAGTTTCTATTCTTCTGTTTATCCTATTTATGGTAGTTTTGAATCCTATACACTATAGTTTTTATCTGTACAAGTGATACTTTAGCCCTTTTTGTGCCTCTCCTTAAAATGCTCATACTTCCTCTACTTTTTGAGCATATCAAGTGTGGATGAAATAACTGTTTCAATACCCTTGTCTACTAATTCTATCATCTGTATCACTTCTGGGTCTTTTTTCTAACTCTTTACCCCTATATTGTAAATAGTATTTTCATGATTCTTTGCATGTCTGAAATTTTTATTGGCTTTCAGACACTGAGTATTTTTCTTTGTTGAATATTTTTTATTCTTTTAAATATTTTGAATTATGTTAAATTTCCTTGCTAAGTTTCCAAGTATTTAGGTTGCTTAAAACCAATTTGGTTCTTTCCAGATTTTCATTTTACTTTCTAGATGTGACCAGCACACAGTTTAAATTAAAGCAGGGGTTGTCAAACTGTAACCCAAAGGCTAATTCCAGCCCACTGCTTTGTTTTCTTTATCTGGAGGGTACCATTCGAGCACTGTGAGCCACAGAGACAAATCTTGGCCGCCCTCTCCACTCCAAGAGCCTGCCCTGCTGTCAGAGACCATACTTCACAGCTGCTTAGGTCCAGCTTAGGTCTACACCTATAAGATGGGGACCTTATTGTTGGCAACTTCCAAACATCAAGCAATTGAAACTCTAGTCGAGTCAGCAATTTAGCAAGTCTACTCCCCTCCATAAGGCTGCCCCTGTTAAGACCGTGGGGTTCTCTGGGAGGAGAGAAGGTGCCCCAAAGGGCAGAGGACTCAA
The DNA here is from genome assembly GCA_007922755.1 of Pedetes capensis. Classification (NCBI taxonomy): domain Eukaryota; kingdom Metazoa; phylum Chordata; class Mammalia; order Rodentia; family Pedetidae; genus Pedetes; species Pedetes capensis. Next base: position 73,343 of record VMDO01003093.1, read on the forward strand.
CTGATCAAGGGGCTACTATATCCTCCCACACTCTAGCGAGGCCCTTCCCCGTGGGCCAGGCATTGTTGTCCCAAGACACAAAGTATGCCCACCACCTAGGATGCTCCCTACCCAGTCACATTGACAGGAGAGTGGGGTGTTTTCCCTTGTGTTATGCAGGTACCTTTAAATATATGCAATGTTGTCTTTTGTCCCATAAATCCTAAAATATTTGGGGAAAAAAAAGCCTTCATGGGAAAAATCTGTATAACTACTGTTTAAGGTTGATTTTGCCTGAGTATTAAGGCAATACCATTCTGACTACTCCATCCAGTACTCTGTGTTCCATTTAGGTTTTGAAACTCTGGCTGGTAGTATTAGTAACCATTCCCAGCTCTGTCTGATCTCTGAAGATTGTTCCACCTGTTCTGTTTTTCCCCTGCTTTACAAAGAGTCTTTTCATCTTTGTACCGCTCTGGACTCAGCTGAAGACTCCAGAAGAATCATCTGGAGCGGTCTCTAGGTCATTCTCTCTCTCTCTCCCTCTCTCCCACCCTCTCTATACCTATCACTATCTCTATCTCTCCCTCTCTTTCTCCCCTCCATAGAACTCCTGGCTCTTTGGGGGTTCTGCCTGGAGAATTCTAGTCTCCATAGCCTCCCTGAATTCTGAATTTAGAGACCTGTCTGGGCTCCGGGAAGATTCTCTCTCTTTCCAGGCAGCAAGCTGAGGTAGTGGTGAGGCTCACTCCACCTAGTTTCTTCTCTCAAGGATCACTGTAGTATACTGCCTACTGTACAGTGTCTGAAAACCATTGTTTAATTGTTTACCTGGTTTTAGCTCAGTTGGTAGAGGGCTGCTCTGCACAGTATGAGGCCCTGGGTTTGATCCCTAACTCTGCAAAAATGGGAAAAGGCCATGGCAGCCCACTCCCAAAACAATCCAGAAACAATTAACTATTGAAAACTTTATGAATAGCAGAGAAGCACTGACATAGTGCTGGGCATGGCACAGCCTCAGGGAGTGTTTCACTTTGTAACAGGTAGAGTTGCTATGAGTCAGACCCTACTCAACGGCACCTAGCAACAATATTTCTTTAAGGTAGGACACTAAATCAATTTCTATTGCTCTGCTGATGCCTGAAAGTGGAAACCCTCACATTTAAAAAAGTACAATACTCACAGAATTTTTTAAAATCAATGAGTTATTCAAAGGAGATGGGAAAAGTGTTTTGGTAGAGAAATTTTTAACAGATTTAAGTTCTATTGTATCAAAAAAAAGTAAAATATCTACTTTGAGACAGCAGCTTTTAGGTTTCCCAGTTCCTGTGACAGAGCAATTTTGGAATTGTCCTTTGTCTTCTAGAAGGCTTTGCCAAGGGCATATGTTGTTGTTGTGGGTAGGTACCATCAAGTCAGGTCCAATTCATAGGGTTTTTAATGGCCAACTGTTTCAGGATTGTTTTCAGAGTGAATTGTCACATCCTTCTCCCATTTTTGTGGTGCTGGGGATCTAACCCAGGTCCTCAGAAAATATAGGGCAGTGTTCAACCAACTGAGTTAAACCCCAGCCCGTGGGGCATGTAGTCTGTATTTAATTACAGGATATTTTTATACACTGAATAGGCACATTTTGAAGAAATTTAAATCAATGATGTGGCATCTCGTTAGCCAATATCCATGAACAAGATGATAAATATATGGGCTTTGCTTAGTTCTTGCTGCATGTATTTAAAAAGTTAAGGTATCACAATATAGAAAAAAACATCTTAGAAGCTAGATGCCATTGTGCACACCTATAATCCCAGCGACTTGAGTGATGGAGGCAGAAGGATCTCAAGTTTGAGGCCAGAGACAGCCTACATAACTTAGTGACATCCTGGCTCAAAATAAAAACTGGAAAATGAGCTGATGGTGCAGCTCAGTGGTAGAGCACTTGCAAAGTGTATGTGAGGCCATAGGTTCAACCCCCAACTATGGGGGAAAAAAATCTTAGAGATAGCCATGGTTTCCAACCTTGATGTTGAAATAATCTAAGCTATAGCACATTATGTCAAACAATATACTGAAATTCTTTCCCTTTGATTCTAAAATTTAAAATTAATTTGATACCCAAATATTGGTTTTTGGAAAGAATATTTAAATTATCAAGCAATTAAACTGGGGTTTATTTTATAACTCCAGAAAAGAGAGGGTATAATTTTCCCACTGATGACTCTATTTAGTGAAATTTTTAATCTATCTGTGGTTTGTGAAAGTGGAAATGCATATGCAATAATAATGTAAAAGTCATTTAGCTAGTTTTATCCATAAGTAGGGCATTATTATGAACAGCATGCATTTCTTACCCCTAAGATGATATCCTTTTGACAGATCAGCATATTGAACTGTTTCTCAAACTGCCAGCTGAGTTCAGTATGACAAACTGCCAAGAGAAAAGAAAGCTTATTTTCTTGTTGTCATTAATAGTTAATTGTTATTACCATTTCTCAGATGGGAAATGTGGGCTAGGGAAATTATATCCATCCTTTCTAAAAGTGCCACAATAGTATTAGAGATGATCACATGGCAGAAAATAAACGTATTCCTTGGGGGATTAAACTGAATGGGTAGGCAAATTTTTCTTTCTCTCCTCTCTAAAGCACTTTCATGAGTAGTCCACATGGAATAGTAAATCAATGTTAATATTTCATGAAAGCTCTTGTGTTCTGGAATGATTTGTGCTTGCAGTATATCTAGAGCTGGCCTTTTTAAGTGTATTATGGGTACCAATATTAATGCTTCATGCGTTACTGAAATTTTGCTTTATTTGCTTTTTTTGAAATCAGGTAAAGTCTTCACAGGAACATATAATGGATAGTGCTCTAGCGCCAGAGTTAGAACTCATGCTTACAACTATTTGGCCTTGGGCATAACACTGACTTCTCTACCTTTCATCTGTTGCTTCCTCATTAGAAAAGCAGACATGGAACCTACCACATAGGGATTCTGGGAGAATTCAGTGAACTCATGCATGCAAGGGGCTTAATAAGTTCTAGAATTATTATTAATAATCAAATATCCAACACAGTTTAATTTGCTTCAATTTATCTGGGAAAATGTGATGAAATGGACATGGAGAACAAATTGCTTAGCTAAGATTTCTGCTGCATTCTACATGGAAACCAACCTCTACCTAAAGGTATCATTCATTAGAAACACTTTAACTGTTACAGCATTTAGTTTTGAGCACTTTTCTGGAATTTTCTTTTTCAAAAACCACTGAAGTAAATTAGAAAATAAGTACTTCAATTCATTTAATCAATCAGACTATGAATATTATGTGTCTTAATTTTGCTTTTGGTTGCCTGCAGCCATAGCCCTGTGGCATCCGATCCCGTCAGATCATGGAAGCTAAGCAGGTCAGGCCTGGTTAGTACCTGGATGGGAGACCTCCTGGGAACACCAGATGCTGTAGGCTTGGGAGAAGGACCCGGCAACCCCCTCCCAAAAATCAATCTGCCATTGAAAACCCCATGAACAGCAGAGAAGCACTGACAATAGTGTTTCCCCTGTTGTACAGAGGGTCACTATGAGTCAGATACCAACTCGACAGCACCTAACAACAACAACAATTTTGCTTTTAGAACTGCCTGAAATTTTTCAAATTTGAGGAACATATTTACTGAACTGACATAAAATCCACAGAAAATGGAGATAAGAATACCATGTTTTGTAGGCACCTGTCAGTTCATAATAATGTGCCATGAAATTGTCTCAGAACAGTGCCACTCCTTGTCAATTCTGTATTGGTTATGAAAGTGTAGCTATGTCCATCAAATGCAAGCATCTGACATTTGTGATGAAGGTACTCTTTTTATCTTGTGTTTTTACTGATGTGAGGTTTTATTATGGTGAATCTACATCCCACTGTCCTCACTGTCACTGAGAAATCACAGTGATGCCTGAGAGCACACTGATTTTTGTTAGATGCTTCACTAACATTCACTAATATGCCTTAACCTTTAGTAAAATAATCAGTTAAATCACATGTTAGCTAATGCCGACAAGATGTGCAGAGATGGAATTGACATAGTACCTTTCAATTACTTTTGATTTTCTTACCTATAAAGCTTTAAAGCTAATTGGTTGAGAGGACTTTTGTGTTTTTGTGAAAGACAGACACATATAATTATGCTGTTTGGTTAAGATCTTTGTCTGCAGCCATAGCTCTGTGGCATCTGATCCCATCAGATCTTAGAAGCTAAGTGGGGTTGAGCCTGGTTAGTACTTGGATGAGAGACTGCCTGGGAATACCAGGTGCTGTATAGGCTTGGGAAATGGACCCAGCAACTCACTTCCAAAAAACAATCTGCCATTGAAAACCCTATGAATAGCAGAGAATCACAATAATACTGTTTCACCTATTGTACATAGGGTTACTCAGAGTCAGACACTGACTCAGTGACACCTAACAACAACAGCAACAACAACATGCAATAAGTAATTTTAACTTCTCACATATGAGAAGTCTATAGATAAATAATCCTGATTAGATGCAGTAGTTCAAGGATGCCCAATTCTTTTGCTTTGTCTATATTTGTCATGAGCCTTCTGGCCTTGTGCTTTCTACTTCATGATTATAAAATGACTGCCACATCTCTAAGCATTGTATAAATATTTAAGAAAAAGAGGCAGAGTAGTGTCTCTCTCTTTCAAAAGGAAGCATAAACTTTCCCTGCAGATGCCAGAACTATGCTGTGTGATCACCTCCAGCTATTGAGGAAAACTATGTTGTTGTTGTTAAATGCCGTCAAGTCGGTATCTGACTCATAGCGACCCTACATACAACAGGCGAAACACTATTGTCAGTGCTTCTCTGCTGTTCATAGGGTTTTCAATGGCAGATTGATTATTGGGAGCAGGTTGCCAGGTCCTTCTCCCGAGGAAAACTATAGAAATGAATATTTAGTTTTTCAAAACCCTCTGGTACAAAGTGGCAAAAGGAAAAGAAGGGGTCAAGCTCTCAATAATATCTCTGCATAGGCCAACTAAATAATACAGAAAGAAATAATTTATAGGAATTGAAAAGAGCAGTTTCTGATTTAGGGTACAAGTCTCATGCAAGTAGCACTGAAGTTGTAGCTTTTAGGAAAAATAAGATTTGATAAAGGAGTTGTAAGCTGAATAAGCAAAGAAATATCAGGGAGGGTAAAAATGACATAGCATGTTTGACAACTCTGTGAATGCACTGGTAATGCAGTTATGTGTACAGGATTTATAAAGAAATGTTGGGATTCATGTGTGAGGAATTTTTATTGCTCTGCCAAATAGTTTAACTTTCAGTGGTTTTCCAGAACTTACAAAATCAAATTCACATTCCACAGCCCAGTAATAGAGACTCTTGATGATTTGGACCTAAGCTTCCCTGTTTGTTCATTCTTTCCTACCACTATACTCCACATCTATGCCAACATCTTTGGTCAAACTGAATTTCTTATCACTACCACCAGATCCAAAACAATGTTCTTTTTCTATATCCACATAATCTCTCCTGCTGTGGATTCAACTAAATTATTCTCCCTCCTCTTTCTAAACTTCTACCCATTTTTCAAGACCCACCCCAAATGCTTTGGCTGCAATAATCTCTGATCACCTGACTGGATCTAGTCACTCTATGACGTGTGATCAATAATTAAGGCAAATGTTTAATTTTTTAAAAAAGAATTTACCATAGAAGACACATTGCCATTAATCCCCCTCTAAATACTCCCCACCCTACTTCCAACACACTTATCCTATCACTCTTGCCACATTATGAAGTAGTTCTGAACGTCCTCTTTTGTGAGTATCTTTAGTTTCACCCTCCATCATAATAACACTCCTTTTCACATATCATTTCTGATATGGCAATGTCTGTCAAATGAAAACATCTCCCTGGATCTGGCACCATGTGACTGACTTCTGGCTCTTCACCAAAGTGAAATGACCATGAAACAAATGTTTTGACTTGCAGCCATGGCAGTGTAACTAAAGATACAAAAGAGGACTTCTAGAACTGCTCTGGGGCTGGGATTTAGCTCAGTTGGTAGAGCACTGCGCTGCAGTCTCTGAGGTCCTGCGTTCAATTCCCAGCACAGCAAAAATGGGAGAACGACCTGACAATCTACTCCCAAGGCAATCCTGAAATAGTCAGCCATTGAAAACCCTATGAAGGTTGCTATGAGTCAGATGCTGACTCGACGGCACCTAACAACAACAACAGAACTGCTCTAGAAACTGGCAAGAATGACTGGATAAGTGTGTTTGGAGCCAAGGGGAGTACTTAGATAGGGATGAAAGGCAATGTGTGTTTTACTGTAATACATTTTAATTTAGACATTCACCATATCTTTTGGTCACACCCCTTATTTGGTATTATTTTAAGCACTTGTTATGGTTGTTTGTTGCAAAGCACGAACTAGGACACATCCAAACTCTTAGTGTGGATTCAGATAGAAGACCCAGGTCACGGTTGCTTTCATGTCAGATGGCTCCAAGTAGGCAGCCAGCATGCACTGGATTAGGGCACAAGTGAGCAATGTAGTGTTCTCCCTTCTTCCTCCTAAAGACATTTCTGTAGGTTGTTGGTCTTCTCAGACCTATAGGAGTAAGAAATCTACCAGATTGCAAGAGGCCATATCTATAGGTTCAATGCCTTTTATACCACTTGGCCAGGGGAGGGGCTATATCATTGTTTTAGGGTCTGTCTCTTACCATATAAAGAAAATTTTCCTTTGGCATAATTATATTTCACATATATTATCTTACCACATGTTTTCTACTATTAAATGTATTTATGTATACCTTCTTTAAAGTGTTGCCTACCAGTTTAAGAGTATAGGCTCTGGAGTCAAACTGCCACAATTTAAACCTCAACTTTACCATTTAGGAGCTATGTGATTGTGAATGATATACCCCAATTTCCTCATCTATACACTGGGAACAATAATAATATCCACCCCATTTAGTTGTAAGGATTAAATTAAATAGCCCATGTGAATTCTTTAAGCCTTTCTCTCAGGTTAGTTGATATTGTTTTACAAATTCAGATAATTGTTTTGAGAGACATGAGTCTATGTCATTCATATTTATACCTTTCCCTGTCATAACTAACACTTGCTATTTGAAAAGAATGAATATCTAAATTAATTGATTTTAGTATTTTATGGCTCCAGAAATGGACTTATCTCAAATACAGACAGTCATTAGCCCCAATAAAAGGCAGGTGGGTGTGGGGTGTAGCTCAGCAGTAGAGTATATTCTTAGCACTAGCCCCTGCCCCTGGGTTAATTCTCTAATACACACACACAAAAACAAACAAACAAAAACAACCACCAGGCAGTTTCACAAACTACTGGTAGAAAATGCATGTTTTTCACTTTGGCAAAGTTATCAAAAATCCTTAAAAATAATAGGCTTTGACCTAGTAATTCTAATTCTATAAATTTTAAGAAAGTAATACAAGATATGCACAAAGAATATTGCAAAATAAAATGGAAACAGCATAAATGTCCATTAAGGGTTAGTTAAATGAATTTTAACATATTCATACAAAGATAAGATAAACTTATACTTTTAAGCTTAAAATGGCATCATTATTAAGTGAAAAAAGATAACATCATAGAGAGTGTAAGACTATTTCTGTAAAACAAAAAGTTAATGATGGAAAGAATATAAATCTTGTTTAAATGTAACAAAATAAGCCAGAACAGATACATAAGATATCAGTTACTGTCTTGTAGTGAATATATGAATATGATCTTTATTTGTTTTTCATTATACTATTTTGTTTTTCAAATTTTCACAATGAACAATCCGAAAAAAAAATTGAAACTTTCTTCTTGTCACAATTATCATCTTGAAACTTGAGTTTTTACAAACACCACTGCAGTGACCCATGACTTTCAGCATGTTCGCACATTCGCTCAGGCTGTCAGCAGCCTGTCTTTAGATGTGCAGGCAGTGGGTGGTGTTGTGGAAGCCAGAAACCAAGAAGCGGACTGATTCCAATCCCATCTCTGTCATTAACTTCTTGTGTGGCCTTGAGCAAACTTTCTTAAATTGCACTGAGCCATATGGATATAGGTATAGTATTGCTATGAAGGGGTGGGTGAGTTTACTTCTCGCTTAATTAGCTAGCATCAGGGGTCTTCAAATGCTAAAACAAAATACCCAAGTAAGCAACCTTACTGTAAACCTGTAAAGAGCATACAAGAATGAAAGACCCAAATTTGGAATTTTACATACACATACGTACACACACAATAGCAGGACCAAGTAAGATAAGAAATAAAGAGGCCACAAAATGTAAGATATTCATACAATATTCACTATCAAGATCATGCATCAGACTAATTCTAATCCCATTTCTTTTTCTCCCTTCTTTTCTTTTTTTTTTCTTTTCTTTCTTTTTTTTTTTTAATGCTGGGAGTAGAATCTAGGGCCTCACATATGCTAGACAATCACTTCACCACTGAGCTACAGCCCCAACCCTTGACTCCCATCCGTTTTTTTTTTTTTTTAAGATTTTTTTATCAGTAACTTTTTACTATACAACTTAATGGGTCTCATTATGACATTCACATATGCTCATACATGCATATCATTTTACACCATACATGTTCACCTCTCCTGTTACCCACTGGTGACCCCCGCCCATTGCTTTTCTCTCCACCAATGACTCTTCTTCTACTTGCATGTTTTATTTGTGTGTGTGTGTGTGTGTGTGTGTGTGTGTGTGTGTCCATATCCAGATTTTACCTTAAGGGCAAAACGTGTTATTTTCCTTCCTTTCCCTCATTACTCTTTCCTGTTGCTCCCTCCCCTTTCTCTTTAGTCCCTTATCTCCCCCTATATGGCTTCAACCATACCACCCTGGCATCTAATCCCATCTGATCTCAGAAGTTAAGTAGGGTTGGGCCTGGTTAGTCTTTAGATGGGAGACTGCCTGGGAATACCAGGTGCTGTAGGCTTGGGAGAAGGACTTGGCAGCCTACTCCTGAAACAATCAGCTATCAAAAGCCCTATAAATAGCAGAGAAGCCCTGACAGAGTGCCAGCGTTTTGTTCTGTTGTACATATGGTTGGTATGAATCAGACATGATTCTCGATGGCACCTAACAATAATAACATATTTTAATATTCAATATATATTGAAATCTAACATCCAAATATGAGGGAAAACATGTGATGTTTGTCTTTCTGGTTCTGACTTATTTCACTTAAAATAATGATCTCTAGTTCCATCCATTTTCCAGAAAATGACATAGTTTCATCCTTCTTTATAGTTGAATAAAACTGTGTTGTGTATATATATCACATTTTCCTTACCCACTTATCTGTTAATGGACATGTAGGTTGACTCCATATGTTGGCAATTATAATATACCCAAAGGAATATGAGTCAGCATACCATAGAGATACCTGCTCATCCATATGTGTTGTGTCACAATAGCCAAGATATGGAGTCAACCTTGAATTCCATTTCTAATCCCCCTGAATACCAAATGCTTGCACTCCCCTAAGAGTGCCTCCTTAAATTTCTCACCATAGCCCCTATGCACCCCCCCACACACATACATCTTAGCAACAATAAGGAAGATGGATGCTACATAGTTCTCCAGAATGGCAATCAATTCTATCATCCCCATCAAATTCAATCAATCCCCATCAAATATGGAGAAATTAATTTCTCTGAAAAGGAAGACAGTTCTCTGCCTTCTAACAGGTGGTCAGATATAGTAGAGAATCTCTTTCCTCTGGCATTGTCTTTTCCTTATTTTATTTCTGCATGATCCCATTCTGTTTCTCCATGGACTTTAAAATTATCTTCTCCTTGGTATCCCAGAGTTCTCATAGTAGAGTCTATAGGAACTGTATAAAAAGCTATCATGAACACCTATCCAGTGCTAAATCATCCACACCTCAACAAGCTTCAAGCCTCCACGTTTTATTCATAAATTGAATCTTCTCTCCCTATTTAGTTATTATCTAACATGTATTTGAAAAAGGTACAACAGTGTATTTGAAACTGAATAACAAATTTGCCCCCTGCCATTGCTATTAACATTCTAAACGATTTTAAGTGTTCTATCTTATACCTAATTCCCAAGGTTTTATATATTGATTAAAATCTGAAAAAATGTGACTTACACACAACTCTTCTCAATGTCATTTTGTTATCATTCAGTATTTGGTGAATGATGAAAGGACATCTGTGAAAATATTACTCTTTAATAAAGGATAATGGAACAAACTATGTTTGCAAAGACAGCTGTTTAAGCTAGTGCTACTTGTACTTTCATAAATAAGATGGTATGCCTGGCACAGAATCGGAAAGTGTTTCAGTCTGCTGTACATAGGGTTGCTATGAGTCAGACTCAATGGCACCTAAGAACAACAACAACTTGTACTTTATGAGCAACAAATAATTCCTTTAGCATTATCATTTGTTTCATTTCAATGTGAACTCCATGTAAACTAATATTTTTTCTTTGCTGTGAGACAAGAGAGCAAAAGTAGCAGGTGACAATTATTTAGATTGTACAAGCATTCTATTCAGCAATGCAAGCCAAAGACAAACTGACACTTATAGGTTTCCAAGAAATATTCTATTTGGTAGCCACAACCTCCTCTGCTATACTCCACCCCATCTGCTTTCCCTTCATATCTGTAGGATAGAAGCCAAAACTTTCTAAAAGTGCAAGGAGGGTACAGAAGAAAGAGTGCAATCGTAATATCTTTGGAGAACTATGTATCATAGATTGTCAGTATTATTAGTCTGTATTATTAGATTGTCAGTATTATTAGATAGTCTGGATTCTTCAGAGAAATAAAACTAAGAAAAGATAGAGATGGGGGAGTGGAGTATAAAGGGATTTATTATAAGGAATTGACTAAACATAGTTAGACTGAGAATTCTAAGATCTGCCATCTGCAAGCTAGAGATAAAAGAAAACCAATGGTATAGTATTAGTCTGAATCCAAAGGCCTAAGAAACAAGAGTGGCAATGGTGTACATTCCAGTCTGAATCCAAATCTGAAGGACTAGAGCCAAAGATAGTCAGTGACAGTAGATTCTCTTACTTCCACACTGTGGAGAACAATCTACTTTACTCAGTCCTCTTATTCAAATGTTAATCTCATCCAGAAACACCCTGATAGACACACTCAGAATAATATTTAACTAAATATCTGAGTTTTAAGATGAAGGTGCACTTGACTCGTGTCATGGTATTTTCATGAATGTGAAAGCTGGACGTTGAATAAGGAGAAGAATTGGTGCTTTCAAATTATGGTGTTGGAAATGAATAGTGAATATACTATGGACTGCCAAAAGAATCAAAAGATCCATCCTAGAAAAAGTATGATCAGAGTGCTCCTTGGAAGCAAAGATGGCTAGACTGTGTCTTACATATTTTGGACATGTTGTCAGGAGAGACCAATCCCTGGAAAAGGACATCATATTTCAGAGAGTGGCGAGTCAATAATAAAAAAGGAAGACCCTCAACTAGTTGAATTGACACAGTGTCTGCAACAATGGCCTTAAACATAAAAAAAAAAAAAGACCAGGCACGGCAGCATATGCCTGTAATCCCAGCAGCTCAGGAGGCAGAGGCAAGAGGATCGCAAGTTTGAGACCAGATGCAGTCTGCATAACTTAGTGAGACCCTGTCTCAAAAAAAAGTAAAAAATGGGCTGAGGGTACAGCTCAGTGGTCTAGCACTTGCAGAGCATGCAAGCGTGAGGCCCCGCGTTCAACCCCTGTTGTTGTTGTTGTTGTTGTTAGGTGCCATCGAGTCGGTATCCGACTCATAGCGACCCTCATAGGGTTTTCAATGGCTGACTGTTTTGGGATTGCCTTGGGAGTGGATTGCCAGGCCCTTCTCCCATTTTTGCCGTGCTGGGAATTGAACTCAGGACCTCAGAGACTGCAGTGCAGCGCTCTACCAACTGAGGTAAATCCCAGCCCCACGTTCAACCCCTAGTACCACAAAAAAGAAAAAAAAAAAAAAAAGATCATGTGCCTGGCACAAAATCGGGAAATATTTCTTTTTGTTGTACATAGGGCTGCTATGAGTTGGACTTGACTTGACAGCACCTAACAATAACAACAATAAACATGTGGGTACCCACTAGCCCAGCAAAGCTAACACATAAAATTAACCATCACAATGGGCTTTAAGAATGTAGAATCCAACTTCCTACATTTAGAGCCAAGAAAGCTGAACTCCAAAGATACAAAGTCACGAATTAGTGGAATATCTAGGATCAGAATGTAAATATTCATATCTTGTTACATAGATGTTATTATATTTTCATCCAATTCTCATTCTACTATGTCAGAGTAGTTCTTTTTAAAAAGTCTTAGTAAAACTATTTTAAATATGATCTTCTATGTTAATCTCATTTGAGTGTGTGGAAGAGGGAAAATGTACTTAATGAACACATGGCCTTGGGAAAGTCACTAGTACTCTTGAGCCTCAACTTCCTCATTCATTTTGTTGTTGTTTTGTTTTGTTTTGTTTTGAGGCAGGATCTTATTATGTAGCCTAGGATGTCCTCAAATATGCAATTCTCTTGCCTCTGACTCTTGGGTGCTAAGATTATAGGCTTGTACCACCCTACCTGGCATGCAATTGCTTTAAAGACTAATTGTTCAATGTGTTAAGTTTAAGCATTTGCAGTGATTGTCACATGAAAGTGCCACTGAAGATATTCTTGATAAAATGTCTTGTGTATCCAAGTTTCTCCTTATTTCTCCCCTTATCCCCATCCTCTTCTGCCCTGATTAATCACGGGTCCAATGTGCTGGGCAAGTTCTTACCTCTCTTTGACACTGCATGGCGTTCTGTAAGTGCTCAGTGATTTCCACAACAAGCTCTATTAACTACAGCACAGAAATGAGAACTATGTATCTAAACTTCAGTGGGCGATGGGAAATTGGTTTAAACAAGTTTGGAGGAATAGGCTGTGACTGAACCCTGGACCCTGGGTATTTTATACTTTGTTAATTTTTGGTGTTGTGTTTCAGCAAAACGGCCAAACTGACTTTATAAGCCCACATTCAGTATAGTCTTAAACCATATGGTCCAACAGCACATTCAAGCACAAGAGTTGTTTCCAGATGCTTGCTGCACCTCCAGGTAAATAGCCTGAATATCAGAAGGACCAAAATCCTCTATGCTGCAATACCCTTAAGATTATATCTTTGTGGCCATTTGCTCCTTTTAAATCAACTATTATATTATTTATGATGAGCTGAGCAACTTAACATGTCATTGCAAGATTCTGTTCCATGAGATGCCCTGCCTTTTGACAAAGCACTGTCACATGGATTATTTAGGATGCTATAAATGTACATACCAGGGCTTGGATTGGGTTTATTTGATCAAAATCTGCTTTTCCTTTAAAATGACTTATACATCAAACATTTAGAGTGTTCTCTCGCTCATCACAAAGAATATTTCCTGATGTTTATTTACCAGAAAGAATTGACTTTTTGTTACTTAATGAATTTTTTATAATGAAATATACACATATCTTTGTGAATATATATATCCATGGGCTGAAAAATCAGTTCTATGAGCTCTTCAATGACAAAAACATAAATATCACACCTGGACAGTGTTTCTAAGAACTACATATTAACTTCTCTCATTGTTCTCAGTGTCTAAGGATATCTAAAGACAAATATCTAAAGGTAAAGCTTTCTTTTAGAGGAGATAAATATGTGGTGCTAGGACCTCAAGTGAAACCATTAACTCTTGAGGAGTCAAGAACAATATGCCCACCAGGCATCGTAGTGCACACCTGTAATCCCAGCAGCTTGGGAGGCAGAGGCAGGAGGATCACAAGTTCGAGACCAGAGGCAGTCTACATAACTTAGAGAGACCCTGTCTCAAGAAGTTAAATGAATGAATGAAGAAAGAAAGAAAGAAAGAAAGAAAGAAAGAAAGAAGGCTAGGGGCACGGTTCAGTGGTCCAGCACTTGCAAAGCATGCAGGCGTGAGACACTGGGTTCAACCCCCAGTACCACACACACACACAAAAAAAGAACAATATGCCCAAGTAATTATAAAGTAATACTGGTGGTATGTCTAGCTTTAAGTGTGTTTTATTTATAATATTCATGTGATTTGTGTGTATGCACATGCAGACATAGATATTTACTACATGGCTAAAGCGTGTACTTTGATCTCTTAAGTATATTGGACCATTCTTTGAAGATAAAGATTAATGTGTATAGGGATGGTCAGAGAAGTAAAGAGGACTTTAGACTTCTCTTTATGTGAAGGGCTTGTTGTTAGGAGCCACAGAGTCAGATCTGACTCATAGTGACCCTAAGTACAGAAGAATGAAGCACTACCCAGCACTGTACTATGCACGTGATCTTTTGATGTTTGAGCTCATTGTTGCCACAACTGTTTCTTCTCATTTTGAGTCATGCCACATCAGCAACTGGAGGTCTCAGGGGCTTTACTCCACTTCTGTCATTAAGATTGACTCTACTTTGAGGAGACAACTCTTCTCCAGTCATTTTTTGAATGCCTTCTAGCCTGAGGGACTCATTTTCCAGCACTATATTTGACAGTGCTTCTCTGCTACTTATAGGGTTTTCCATAGCTAATTGTTTCAGGAGGGGGCTACTGGGTCCTTCTGCCTAGTCTGTCTTAGTCTGGAAGCTCAACTAAAACCTGTCTATGATGGGTGGCCCTGCTGGTATCTGAGATATTGGTGTTATAGCTTTCAGCATCACAGCAACGTGCAAGTCCCCACAGCACAAGCTGACAGACACATAGAAGAGAAATGGTACTACATGTAGAAAGAGCTATGGACCCTGGGAAGTTTTAATTTTCTAGATGATTTACATATTTATAAGCTAATAAGAATAATCCATCAGTGAGAAAGGATGTGATGATGCAGAAAACAGAAAAGGAGTAAAATTTTTAAGGAGACACAAGAGGGTGTAGAAGATATATAGGAGGTTTGCTCTAGAAAAGAGCAGAAAAGGTGTTTTTCACAGGAGTGTGAGGGAAGATGGTGCTATTCTATTGCTTGATGCACATTTCAAACTCAGTAAATATTTGCTGAATGAATCAAGGAGACATCCATTCTAACACAAGGAAACAAAATAAGCAGTAGGTCCTAAGAGAAAGTATGGAGGAATGAAGAGTAAGCAAGAGCAATAGGAGGGGTATGATTATTCATGCTCCTTTATTTGTTATTACTTATTTTATAATTTTTTATGATCTTAATCAGAAAACTCAGTTTTTTTAAAAAGTCAAACTGAATTTTTTCAGAACTATCATATGATTCAGCTCTAACACTCCTGGGAATCAAAGGCAGCATACAGCAGAGACACTAGCATACCCATGTTTACTGCCGCATTATTCAAAATAGCCAAGTTATAGAGTCAGCCTAGGTGCCTGTCACCTGCAGCTGTAGTACTGTGGCATCTGATCCTGTCAGATCTCAGAAGCTAAGCAGGGTCTGGCCTGATTAGTACTTGGAAGGGAGACTGCCTGGAAACACCAAACGCTGTAGACTTGGGAGAAGAATCCAGCAACACACTCCCAAAAAACAATCCACCATTGAAAACCCTTGAATAGCAAAGAAGTACTGACAATAGTGTTTTGGCTTTTGGATGTAGGGTTGCTATGAGTCAGATACCTACTCAACAGCACCTAACAACAACAACAAGGTACCTATGAATGGATGAATGGAAAAGAAAATGTCATATGTATGCACAATAGAATATTCCTCAGCCACTAAAAAAGAATGAAATCAACCTCATTTGCTGGAAAATAGATGGAACTGGAGATCATCATGTTAAGTGAAATAAGCCAGACTCTGAAAGACAACTATCACGTGATTTCTCTCATATGTGGAACATAGAAGAAAACTAATAAAAAAGGACATGAAAGTAGAAGGAACACTACCATGGAGGAGGCAGGGGACCAGGGAGAATGGACAGGAGGTCAAAGAAGGCAATGGAAGGTGAATATGATCAAAGTACATTATATGCACATAGGAAAATGTCACAATGAAACTCATTACTTTGTACAATTAACATGTGCCAATACAATAAATGAATAAATAAAATAAAACAAAACTAGATATTTTTAAATGTGATAACATAGCCTATTTGGCATTTACTTATTTTAGGTTTTGGTGTATTTGACTTTTATTATGATCCTTGATAATGTAAATACTCAAATAGAAAATAATGTGTTTGCTACCTGGTAATTCATTTTCAGACATATACCAAGGGTCTAATAAATTTGTTGACACATATAATTTTCCTTAGTTACCAGGATTACTTTTAGCACTGATAAAATTACTGATTATGTTAAACCAAAATACATATTTGCAGAGCACATATATACTTTTCCATAAAGGTACAGGTGCTAATTGGCACTTGGTGAAATCTAATTCAAAAGCATATAGCCAATGTTTGTTTACAAGGCTAGGAATATAATATAGAAAAAAATTGTATGAGCTGATGAGGGTCACATAAACTCACTTTTATTACACCTGTCAGGGTAGTCAAATGAAAATGGAAAAGAGGTTGTCTGTTAGTAAAATCTACAAAATACATCTTGAACAGTGAAATGTTTTTGAGAATTTGTTATTTAGCCATTGCCTTCCTCAAAATACATGACAGCCAGCAGTATACAAAAGCCAAACACTATAAAGAATAAACATCAAGTAAGGTGTGCTTGATAACCAGCCATGCTTAAGAATTTTGTTTTCTTTTTGTGCCAACAGTGATTTTACTGATGATCATAAATCCTGTAACTTTATAACTATCTTTGGAATGAATGGGAAAATAAATTCTGAGGTACTCATATATTTCTCTAGCTTAAATATAATACAAACAGAAATGATATTTATACACATTCTAATAGATATATGAATAATGAATGATGTAGCTATATGTTTATCACATAGTAATTCCAAGTTGAAAATAATGTACTCAGAAGAATTCTGAAGAGTTCATCACAGACATGCAAATCTGCTTTCACACACTCAATGGATGAGAAATTGCTTCATTTAATTCTAGTGTCACTGTGAAAATTTCATTCACAGCTTGTTAGAAAACTACCAAAGATTGATCTCATCTCTTATTATTGTGTTCTGAAACTATTCCAATATCCTATATGTTCAAACGTTCTTGCGACTTCAAGAAATACCTTTTAATATTTATATTTAGAAAGAATTTCTGCTTAGGGAATAGGAGATTTAATTTAATTTAAATTGAAGGTGTATAAAAAGGGTCTCCAAATAAGAGTCATTTAAAGTGAGACCCAAGTGATGAGAAAGAGTGAGCCAATTGAAAAATGACAAAGAGAATAACGTGATGGAATATGTCACATTCCAAAAGTCACAGGTAACCCTAATTACACTACCCATACCAGGGTGGTAAGAAGCCTTGCATTATAAGAGAGGTTACTGACAGCCTTCTGCCTCCTGCTTTCTCACCCCCATACATATCAACTGTTACCAGTCTCTGGCCCTCTTCAGTTCTCCCAACCTGATATTTATTGGGAATCCCCAGAAGATACCAGTTTTCCTTCATAAGCATTGTTCCTGTAGTTTTGCATGATTATATGCAGGAGAGAAGTTTTCTGCTCTTATTCTTTGGGGTCACCTGCTCTGTAGTCCCATGTGCCTCGGAAGTTGTCACAGCTGTTGGCAGTGATAATAGATGCCTGGGTCCAGGCTTCCAGGACTGATGCAGATGCCTTAGATATCTGCACTGACACTGTTCTCAGGTTGCTGCTGAGGCACCAGGCTTTGTGTCTCATCGCTGACAATGAGATATTTAGCTCTCTGCACCCCCACTGAGAGAAGCCTGCTCTATGTGCACCAACAGCAGAGGATTCCAGAGAGAGTTGGATGTGTTTGAAAGGCATCAACAGGACCAGAATAAGGGAGAGAGTGGTAGATGATGCAAGGAGAGGAGCTGCTATTAGGGAGATCAAGTAGGACCATGTCAGATTCTAAATTTATTCTGAACAAGATAGGATGCTCCTAAAGGATTTTAAGAAACTACTGAAATGCTCTAATTTGTGATTTAAAGACAACAAAAAAATAACTCTGGTTTTGTGTGGAAAATTGATGATAGTGGGCAGAGTGGAAACAAGGAAATCAATTAGGAGTCTGTGCCTATGGCCCCTGATAGTGGGAATTATGGTGGCAGTGGTGGGGGTGATCAGAGTGATCTTTTTCTGAATATTGTCCACAGGTAGAGCTGATTGGATTTACCAGTTGTGGGGCATGAGAGAAAGGAATAATGGAAAAATGATGGCTGCTTTTTTTTTTTTTAACTTTAGCACATGAAAGATTGAAATTGCCAGTTAGAAAGAGGAAGGAAAATGAAGGACACTGATTTAGTATAGTGATGGGTAGGGCAGGAATTAGAAGTGGGATGTGGAGAAGGTACAATTAGTCATCTAAGTGGGTGTGTCTGGTTTACCATCAGAGAGATAAGTCTTGAATTCTGAGAGAGAAGTCCTGGTTAATTTGAGGCTATAGTTTAAAGAAAAAGAACTGAGCACTAATATGTTCAATGTATATGGGAAAGGAAGAAAAGATGGTGAGAAGAAATAAGCAAAGACTTGAAAAGGAGTGGCCAGTCAGAAGCATCACTAAGAAAGTGTAATATCCTGGAAGCCTAATGGGTAGAGAGTGTCGGGGAGGAGGAGGAAGGGATTGTCTGTGTCAAAGGCTGCTGATAAATCAATAAAATTAGGATTGAGGACTGACCACTGAATGTAGCAATCTGGGTTTAGATGAATGGGAGCCAATACTGTACCTGATACTTAGAAACTGCTTTTGCATAAAAGCACTGACTACTCACTTGGGTCCACAAGGTAAGTACAAGGATTAAATCCTGGCATCTCTGATTTATTTTTTACTTGTCTCCTTTACTTTGGGTCAGACAGCTGCTTAACTCTCCAATGTAGGCATGTTTCTCATTCAAGGACTGTCTATCTAAAAACCAATGATACCTAAACAATTGTCTCTTTCCCCTTCAAGCCTGAAGGCACAAAGATAAGAATGCTGAGGTATCTTATTATCAGTTTTTACAACGTCCTGTTCCAGACCCCCAGATAGGCACCTGAAAGTCTCCAGTCACTGTCCTAAATATGCAGTCCCCTTGGATTCCAGGAAAAGCAGATCCTGACAGATCATCTCAGGATGAGTTCACCACTCCCCAAGCGGGAACAATCCTCTCATGGAACTCAATTGCCCCTTTAAGTGATAAGGACTTCTCCAGGGTCATCTTTGCAGAACCAAATCTGAAATAATGATCAAGCAGACTACATTTTGTCCAAGACTGTTTAATTATGCACCTCTGCCACAATTCTTCCTCTGTTTAAACCTAAAGCTCACGTGGTACCCAGAAGATGGGCTGAAATGCTTAATTTCTGTCTTCCCCAAAATGGCCATTTTGATTAAAATCCTTTCGTGCCTTCTCATCATTACTTTAGTTTGCTTTCTTTTTGGCAGATGGGCTGACTTGACATGTTGGAATTCCCAGAGTTGGGGCCTCTGCTCTAGGTTGCAGGTATAGTACATGCAGATGAGAAGAGGCACTGGAAACAATAAATAGACAATGCAATGTCTTCCTTGAAAGGAGAGTAACAAATAGGAAGAGGTGGGTGAGGTCATCTTTTGGTTTGTTTGGCTTTTGTTTTACTATGAGAAATATTGCACCATATTTAAGGTAGCTTAGAAAAGATCCAATACAGAGGGTAGATTAATGATGTAGGAAAGGGAGGGATTGTTAGTCAACGATTATCCACATGACTATCCCATAATGTGCTTATCCTTTTGGCTATTGATGTTCATTTAAACTTCTTCTGATTTTTTTTTTTTTTACTATAGTGCTGCAAAGAAAATCTTTGTGCCTATTTAGGGTTTATTCATTGAAATCATTTCATTAAGATATATTTGCAGGTAGGGGAATTATTGGATCAAAGATCATAAACATTTTTAAGACTTCAGAGTACCCTATTGCTTTTAAAAAATCAATTTACCTTGCCACTAGTAATGTATAAATTATTAGTTTTATTGCAGTCTTACTAGACTTATGACATAAATCTTGTAGCCATTGTCTGGAATCCCTAAAGTGTTTCAACTATCCTTATTCTGACAGAATAAGGATAGCTCCATAAAGACAAAATATAATGTTTTAATTACCTCTGTTCCATCCTGTTTTTTCAAACCAAATATTTCTCTAATAATGATAATTGCAACAATTAGTTATCTAAAATCCCTCTGTGTAACATCAGAGTGGTGTGCATATGTGTGGTAGGGGAAAAAAAATCATCAGTTTTGGAATCAGACCAAACTGTATTTGAATCCTAGATTCATTACTTGGGCTTTGCATAAATCACTTTAATTTCTCCATCAATAAAAAGATGAATAATCTCTGCCTCCTAAAACATGGTAAAGCTTAAAATGAGATATCTGTAAATTCCCTAACATTCGGTAGGAAAATTTTCATGGAAATGGTAGAACTTTTAAAAGAACTTTTTGTTTGTTATGAAAACCAACTTATGACATATAATTTTGTTTTCAAGTTATTAAGAAAAAAATCCCGTATGTAACATACTTTTTGTATAGCCCATGATGTTCTCATCTTATAGTTTTATTAATTACTATGAGAAAAAATACATGAATTTGAATGCTAGTAAACTGTTGAAACAGCAAACACCTGGGGTGTCTCTTGGGAAAGCTCAGGCTGCTACTGTGGACCTGGGATCAGCAATGTCTCTAGAAATAGTACCAGGCTGTTACCTCCAGGTGACTAAATGAGGTTTCATCTCAGCTCACAAGCTTAGAGAGCTTTATGATTAGTCAGACTTGCTATGGTGAGGAAATAACACAAAGAAGAGTACAAATGGGAGTCCAATGCATCACAACATCTAGTCAATTTCCAAACAGGTAAGAGAATCCTTCACAATAGGTAAAGCAGAGGGTGGTCTGCATGATACTGTGAGGTTAAAAGGGTAAATATTGTAATTTATGTCTATATCTGCTCATGTGCATGTATGTGAGTCAGCAGAGAATCGTTGTGATACCTAGAGAAACAGCTTTAGCTTCAAAGTCTGAAATTAAAGGACAACTCTTGCAGTTATTCAAGGTATCTTAACAGTAAAAACTCAGTATCATAAGGAGTTTTTTTGCAAAATTAGTAACTATTCCAAAGAGTGGAATTACAAATACATTGACTTGAACAGGTCTCAAAAATTTTATAAAAGACATTGAATGGAGCAGATATTTTCTCTGTGTTGTTCAATGTAGTTCCCATACTGACATTTGGAAAACAATGACTGTATTTATGATAACTAGAAAATGAAAGGGAGAGAGGGTTACAGTGGGCTAAGTCACTAAGTCTAGATGTTTTTATAATAATGTCCTTTAGTAGACCCTGCTTTTGCATGCAGATTTCCCTAAAAGACTAGTCTGTATCTTCCATTATAATTGAATGGAGGGGACCAGTAAATGAAGGTGTGTGTTGTGAGACATGCCTGACCCAACTCCCAGCCAGGAATGGCAATTTGGTTGTTTCCCTTCAGTAAACCAAAAACCTTATTTACTCTTAGCTGTTCTCAGGAAAATCATGGCTCTCATTAAAAATCATATATGAACTCATTAGTCAATCCGTATAGAAAATTCTTATCCCCAGGTGAAAAACCTCACAAAAAGTTTAGTACATAGAAGTGTATTTTTAAAAATACGTATTAAGTTCACACTGTGTTCTTGGCATTATATGAAATTCTAGGCATACAGAGATGAAAAGTGAGAATTTAGTTTGAGTGTTTGAAAATAATACAGTGGTTTTGATATTGGTACAAAGTCAGATAATTCTGATCTTATCTGTGGTCCTTGATGATGAAAAACTATGTCAAAAATAATGCATCTGGTATTTCCATCCATCTTAATAATAAAATTGGATTAATTTCCTGTGTGATTCAATATTGCAGAAAACAGTAATCAAGATGGCCCAAATAAATCATTTGATTCAAGAAGTCAAGCTGTATTTCCCACAAAATATAAGGGTGCCAGATTATTTTCTTTTTCCTTTTGAGTTCGTCTCTGGTGTGACACATGAACAGATAATAATGTCAAATGAGGGCTTGGCAAAAATTTGAAAGCAGGATTTAGGTTTTAGCAGCAAGATTTTAGACTAAAGAGAAAAAATGTTTTAGTAATTTTCTTTTAATGTTTACTCTGTGTGTGTGTGTGTGTGTGTGTGTGTGTGTGTGTATGTGTGTGTGTGTGTGAGTTCTTTATTTTATATAGCAAAATATCTTCCCCTGAGGTTTTGACAGTCATAAGTTTATTTTTCAAAGTACAGTCATGAATTACTCAGTTAATAATTGATGCTGGATTGTGTTGTATGAAATTAGCCCTTTCTATATTTAGCTGTAATAAGGAAGAATAAGCTACATATAGTATTCTTTGTTTTTCTGATCAATACATGTACTTTGATGAAACAATTTAATAATTAGAACAGAGATAAATACTAGGGCCCCAATCATGCTAAAATGAGGGAGGGAGACTTCCTGTGAGGACTGAGAAGTAATAACAGGATGAAATTGGCACAGTCACCCTGTCATGCTGCAGACAGCATCCTTCAGAATTTTGCCTTTCAAAAAATGAAACGGCTCTGGAGGTGCTAATCACTAAAATAACACATTGTGGAAAATTATATGCTTATTATTATTTTGCCATATCCTTCTGCAGATGAAAGAACCACAAGAACACTGACTAAAGCCTGTTCCACACTCCATCTTTATTCACTTTTATTTATGCAGAAAATTGTTAATTCCCACTGTGACAGAAAAATCAAGATTACCAAGAATGAAAGTTGAGAGGACATTAAATCATAGTGTTTTTCATTTGCATCTCAAAAACACATGTCAATAAACCTCACTTCATTTTACCTTACCATGTATCTCAGAGGATTGTGTAGCTCACCAGAAAAGTAAAACCGAATCCTATCACAGTCAGGGAAGTGAAACGTAAACTCCTTCACGGAGGGAATCAAAACCAAAGTAAATTTATAGCATCTTTCCATGGAGTGTTAAGACTCCAAACCACCCTGTAATCAGACTGATGTCTCAGAGCTTGTGTGGTCTCCCACCCCTTCGTGGTGCAAGCTTTTGCATGTGATCACTTGCAAGTCCTGAAGTAATATATTCCTATTGACTGAAAATAAGCACACAAAAATACAAGGTAGCTATCTTTCTCCTTTACTCACATCTAGAATAAAGCATCAATGGTCAGTGTGTGTGTGAATTTCTTCACTTTTTAAACATAATATTTGTATATTTGATGGCTTGGGACAAAAGCAATTTATGACTAAACAAAATGGGTGGTAGGGTGGGGGGAGTTGAAGGATTATGATTTTGCTCTTGGACATCTATTTCCAAATAGCCCTAAATGCTGCTTAGAAATTACTTTGGTATCAATTCTTACTCGATATAGTAGTGAGAAGTCTCCTCTGTCCTTTCAGAAAAGCTCCATGAATGGTACAGTCATGGCAGTGTTGATTAGAGTTTTCTCTCCTCAGTGAGGCTGCTTGTAAAAACATGAATTTGCCTTGACCTTGCTTTTCAGGCAACATTGTCTGAGCATTGGGCTTTTGTGTGTGCTGAGTTTCTTCCTGGCCTCAATTGCAGCCACCCTCTACTCAAACTTTGGCTGCTGTGTTTGGTCTCAAGCATGAGAAATAGCAAAGGGAGGAGAAGGGAGCAGCCACTTAGGGGAACCTGAAAGAGAGAACACAGGGAATAAGGAAAACTGAGAGAAAAATAACATTCAGTACAAAATAGGACACATAATCAGAGGACATGAAGGTGGAAATTTCTGTTGACTCAAACATATAATAACAAGACTTGAAAACTCTGTTAAAAGCAAATAGCTTGCTATTATATTTGTTTACTGTACCCAGGATAATATCTAGTCATGGTTAAATCGTGATTAAATCATTTTTCCCCTGTCTCTAAAGAACTTTGTATTAAATCCCTATTTTCTTCTGTCTTACCCACACATCTGTTTGTACCTTTTATAAAAAATTATATTTACAAGTATGAATTAAAGTAAAATCACAAGGTTTAGGGAATGTATGTCATAAAAATATACAGAGTATCATTTATAGATTGTAGAAGCTTTATCTCCTCCAATGAGTTTGTATTTAGAGAAGTCAAGATCTTCATCTTTTTGTGATTTTTTTTAAAAAATAGTTTATTATAATAATGTTCTTTTCACTGCTAATGTTTAGGAGTATTTGAAGATAAAAGAGAAGGTTTCACCACAAGAATATTATTAGGGGTTATGAAAGAGGACACTAATTAAGGAGAATATGAAAATAGAATAGAGACATTAATGAAATAAAGGAAAGAAGTAGGTTATAAAAGGCTTCTCAAACAAATCAGCTAGGGGATTCTAACCTCAGTTACTAAATTTGGCTTTGCTTCATTATTGATATTTAATTTGTAGTGGTAGAAAAAAAGAAGATGAATTTATAAGATCTATGAAGAATCTTCTGTACTCTTTGGAATTTGGATTAATTTTTTCACAGAAGCTTTGGTTTGAAAAAGCAGGATGGAGAACTAAAGGAAGCAGCGATTTGGACGTCAAAGAACAGTCTCAAAGCTGGTTTTTCTGGCCTTCACCCTGAAAATACGCATTCTCTCTAAAACAGATTATATCATTTTAGGAAAGCTAAAATGTTTTGACCATTGCTTTTTCCTCTGGCCTAGATTGTCAAATTTTTGACTTTTGACTAAAGCTCCCAATAGATGCAAAATCAGGAAATGTAAACCCTGAAAATCCAATTAGGCCTCTTCTTCTTGTCTTGATAGTATTTACTGTCCCAGTAGTCAGCTCAAGACCTTCATTTAATCAACAAAGTTGCCGCTCCATTTCTCCTTGTTCTGAATATCCAAAGACGCAGATCATTACATCGTTTTCACATCAATATATAGTAAAGATATATCTTTAAGCAAAATTTACAGAGCACTTTTTGTCTTCCAGTTCTAGCTGTGTTATATCTAAGGGGTTATGTAATTCTCATAATTATACATTATTCTGGTAATAAAGAATGTGGTTATCCTCCCCACTTGACAGATGAAGAAGGTGAGGTTCAGAAAGGATTAATAAATTAACAAAGGCCCCAGGTTTGAACCTAAGTCTATTTTACTAACCCATACTCTTAATTGTTATTTGATAGTGTAGCAAAGATCCTTATTTGGCATTTGATCACCTACTTGCAATTTCTAAACATACAAACACAATTTTTTCTAAGTTGTCCTGTCTCCCTGGCAACTTAGAAAACAAAGTAAGCAAAAGTTTTTAGATGTATGAGCACAAAATTCTAAAAGTTTTTGAATATGGTCCTTGTTCCCAAGGCCTTACCTTTCCTAAACAAGAAATTTATATATCTTTTCCCACAACCAATATTTATTTAGCTCTTCCTACTTAATTAATTAATTTTGCAGTCCATAACTAGAACAAAAATTTTGTGCCCATAACAACAACAGCAAAAATACAAGAAAGTCATTAAGTTGATAGTGGAATTTTTTTCAAAATGTCTCAAAATAACACTTACCAAAACTCTCCTATTGTTATTTAATGTATTAAAAGAAGTAGCTCATCACTAGTGTAAATAGTCTTAAAAATTAAGAATAAGGCATCTGAGATACTATTGATGAAATATGAAAGTTAAAGTACTTAGAGTCTGGAGATTTTTCTCTCTCCTCCCCATCCTCTTTTTCTCCCTTTTGTTCTGAGCAAAATGATTCATTGATCTTGGCTTCATTATACTTCAGTTTTCATCAACCTTAGAAGTGTTTGATATATACTAATAACATGGTCATTTTAGTTTATTAACATCAAATTGTACTAACACTTCAGAACTCTTTTAATGACTCTTTGGCATAAAAGAAAGTCTACAATTGTACATAATGTACCTATTTTGCTACACAATTTACCTGCACTTTCATATGAGTTCCAGAGAGGACTCACTTGGCCTCCCAATGAACTATGAAATACCTTTTAACAATCACTGCTTGAAAGACACCAATTATTTCCTCATCTACAAATCCAATACCCTTTTCTTGATAAATGCACTTGGATGCATTGACAAGCCTCTTTGGGAAACTCTCTGCACTTGACTTATATAATACCATATACCTTGATTTTCTTGTGACCCTTCTACCCCAGTAGATAACCTGTGCTGAAACCAAAGCCAACTAACAAGAAAAATTATAGAGCCTTTTTTTTTTGAGGAAGAGGCATAATTTCTGAGTTTATAAATCCATGTGTTTTTATTTGAGTGGACCAAAATATAGCAGCTCTCTCCACCCTGCATAAGAAAGACAGAGGAATCAGGCTTGTAGAGAACAAATGCCAGTTTTCGTGCTGATAGAGCTGCTGGAGATGTGACTTAAGAGCATAACAAGGATATTGTTCTATGTCTACATCTTCTTCTTAGATTTATCCACTAGTCATAAGCAGCTCTGTTCAACCTCAGTCATCTTCTGCAAAAACAGCCTTGACAACTTACTTTACCACTTACCAGATTACATAAACTTCCCAGGCAGACAAACCTCAAAGGAAAGCACAGGGCTATGCATGCCCCAGTATCTTATTCCAAATGTATCAATGGCACAGGTCATTTCCCCTTTCTTGGGGAGACTAGACAGGGAAAGAATCCAGGAATATTACTGTGTTAGAGCTGCTACCAAGTAGAATAAAACAGGGATGGGGGATAAGAGTTTTCTTCTAAAATCATGGAAGAAGAAAGCCATAGAAATTTGATAATTAAGCATAACATTAAAATGGATGTTTGTATGATATATATGAGTATATGATATATAAATATATGCATATATATTATATGGGGGCTGGGATTTGGCTCAGTGGGTAGAGCGCTGCGCTGCAGTCTCTGAGGTCCCGAGTTCAATTCCCAGCACCTCAAAAATGGGAGAAGGACCTGGCAATCCACTCCCAAGGCAATCCCAAAGCACTCAGCCATTGAAAACCCTATGAGGGTCGCTATGAGTCAGATACCGACTCGATGGCACCTAACAACAACAACAACATATATTATATGAAATAACCTATGAATCAGGAAAAAGCTAACACTTCAAATACCTCAAGCTTATCTCAGGGTAATGAGATAAACACCATGAATAATATTTATTTCCTTTTTATAGTTCATTGTATTTTCTAGATCTTCTATTGTATCATATTTAATTTTTATAATTAGATAAATTTTAAAATCTTAAGTTAGTTACAAGAAATGGACATTAACACTAACAACAACAAGCATGAGTTTAATTTACAACAAATATAGCACACAACTCAGAAAAGTTACACTGATCTCATTTACTAGAAGCAGACTTCAAGCCAGGCATGGTGGTGCATGCCTGTATTCCAGCATTCAGGAGGCTGAGGCAGGAGGATCACACGTTTGAGTCCAGCCTTGGCTCCATAGTGAGTTCCAGGCTAGCTTGGTATATATAGACAAAAAAGTGGGCTTCAAAAAACTAATAAATTTCTGATCTTTCCTTCTTAAATGGCATAATAATCAAGTATCAGACCTATATTCATTACAAATCAAATAAATATTATGCCAAATGAATTCTGTGTGTTTTTTAAATGATGAGGTATTGCAGATACTCAACTGAACATAATCTTCTCAAGAACAGAGTCTTAGTTTTTATAATCTTCTCTAAGACTACCATGCACCTCAGATTCTTCCTCTTAGTAAGGACAGGATATTGATTATGAAGATTCATGTATTCCTTCATTGCACAAAAATATATTAAATACCTACTATATGCCAGGCACTGTTCCTGGTTCTGGGGAGATAACAGAGAAACAGACTGACATATTGCCACACAAATAGAGCCCATATTTTAGTTAAAAGAAAGAATTTTTTTAAAAAGAAGTAAATAAGATACTGTCAGATAGTGATAAATTTCACAAAGAATATAAAATAAGAGTGATGTGGTAGGGAATGGTAAGGCCAGGAATGCTTCTCTGAGGAGGATAAATTTAAACTGACAGCTGAAAGGCCAGAAGAAGCCACCACATGCTCATATTGAGCAACTCTCCTGGCAGAAGGCAAGTAAATATCAACACCATATGGTAAAAATGACCATCGCTTGTTGAGGAACCTGTCTAGGGCAGTTATAAAGACTAAGCTAGGAGAATGCAGAAGATAAATCAATATAGCTGGGCACACATGCCTGTAATCCCACTTATAATCCCAGCAACTGGAAAGCTGAAGCAAGAGACCATGAGTTTGCGGCCAGAGGCAGCCTGTGCAGTTTAGGGAGGCCTTGTCTCAAAATAAAAAAATGAAAAAGGGGCTGGAGTGCAACTCAGTGGTAAAGCACTTGCCTACCATGCATGAAGCCCTGGGTTCAAACCCTCAGTACTGAAAAAGAGAGAGGGCGAGAGAGAGGAAAGAAAGAAAGAAAGAAAGAGAGAGAGAGAAAGAAAGAAAGAAAGAAAGAAAGAAAGAAAGAAAGAAAGAAAGAAAGAAAAGAAAAGAAAGAAAGGGGAAAGGAAGGAAGGAAGGAAGGAAGGAAGGAAGGAAGGAAGGAAGGAAGGAGGGAGGGGAGGAAGGAAGGAAATAATAATAAAAAACACATTAGAGAAATTGAAACCATATTAGAAGCTAAAGAAGTAGAATGTTGTTGTAGTTGTTAGGTGCTGTCAAGTTGGTATCCTACTCAT
Organism: Pedetes capensis; assembly: GCA_007922755.1. Lineage (NCBI taxonomy): Eukaryota > Metazoa > Chordata > Mammalia > Rodentia > Pedetidae > Pedetes > Pedetes capensis. Next base: position 102,115 of record VMDO01003093.1, read on the forward strand.
AGTGGTCCTACGTATGACAGGCGAAACACTATTGTCAGTGCTTCTCTGTTGTTCATAGGGTTTCAATGGTGGATTGATTTTTTGGGGGGAGTGGGTTTCCAGGTCCGTCGCCTAAGCCTACAGCACCTGGTGTTGCTGGGTGGTCTCCCATCCAAGTACTAACCAGGCCCGACCCTGCTTAGCTTCTGAGATCTGATGGGATCAGATGCCACAGGGCTACGCTGCAGGCATAAAGAAGAATAAATTGTACTTAAAACCTTTAAGGACATAGAGAGCAGGCCTGAGAAAATTTCAGCTAAATAAAGCCATAAGTGGCTAACCATAATGTGGTTAGAGAGACAAAGAATATATAATTGCATAATTGGTATCCTTGAATATGAGGCCAAAATGTTAGAAGAAAAATCATTCAAATATATAATTGAAGGAAATATTCCTGAAACAAAGTCTAGCATCTATACATTTCAAGGACATTCCACATTGCAGGAACTGTCAACCCAAGGAAATATCATGGTAAAGTTTTCTAACTGTAAAAAGTCATTTGAGATTACCAGCAGAAAAACCAAGTTAGCTACAAGACAGGCTAGCCTCAGGCCAGGATATTTTTCAAAGCAACTTTCAATGCCACAGGCATTGGAAAAATAGCAGCAGAGTTCAAAGGCAAAAAATAAAAATAGAGATTAAATCAAAAATTTAATATCTAGTGAAGCTGTTATTTATTATTAAAGGACCATAAATAAAATCCTAAGCATATAATGCCTCAGGAAATATAGCACTCATGAGTCTTACTTGAAAGTAGTAGATGATGAAATCCAACTAAATGAGACACATCGAAATAAAGAATTTAAGATGGTGACATCCTTCTTATAAAAGATCATATTAATCCATTTGAATATATAATTAACACTACAGAACTGTTGGTTGGGATTTAGCTCAGCGGATAGAGCGCTGCGCTGCAGTCTCTGAGGCCCCGAGTTCAATTCCCAGCACTGCATAAATGGGAGAAGGACCTGGCAATCCACTCCCAAGGCAATCCGGAAGCACTCAGCCATTGAAAACCCTATGAGGGTCACTATGAGTCGGACACCGACTGGATGGCACCTAACAACAACAACACAGAACTGTTAAAATTACAGTTATGAAACAGTTGTCCTACTATATCCAATGATTCACGATGTAGATAAAAAATATTTGAAAACAAACCGTGTCTTTCATGAACATGTCATTATTTCCTAAACAATAAGGTATTGTTGTTATTAGGTGCCATGGAGTTGGTGTCTGACTCATAAAGACCGTACGTCCAACAGGCAAAACACTATTGTTAGTGCTTCTCTGCTTTTCATAGGGTTTTCCATGTCTGATTGTTTTTTGGGAGTGGGTTACTGCGGCTTTCCCCCAAGCCTACAGCACCTGGTGTTCCCAGGCAGTCTCCCATCCAAGTACTAACCAAGCCCAACCTTATTTAGCCTCCAAGATCTGATGGGATCAGATGCCACAGTGGTACAGCTACAGGCTTATTGTAAAATATAGAAGTATGAAAATAATATTATGAATACTGGGAAGTGATGAGAAGTGGTGGGCAGGAGTATATATTTTCTCATTTTTCAAAGCAGAGGTTAATAAGTACTTTCTAATTTTCTTAAATCAAGAAATAAAGGCTTAAATCTATTATCATGTGTAGTTTAACGATAAAAATAGACATTGAGAGGAAAAATTAGAGCAAATGTAGAACATAGTAAAATATATAGCAAAAGTCAGAAAACCGTGAAAGTAATAAAACAAACAAAAAAGATTACATTAAGTAATAAAACACATCCAAATCTGCTAAAATAACAAAACTGAATGGGATAAACTAAGCTATTAAAATAAGAAGCTATTACATAAGAATCAAAACATGGTATTTGATGGTATATGTTTTAAATACTCTACAAATAACACCCATGGAAGCAGCAGTCAAAAAATCAAAAGACATATTGCATTGGGAAAAGCTGTTGTAAAAGACCTCTTTAAAGTGTTGAAAAGTAAAGATGTCACATTGAAGACAAAGGTGCACCTGATTTATGCCATGATATTTTCAGTCACATCATGTAGTTCTGAAAGCTGGACACTGAATGAGGAGACAGAAGAAGAATTGATGCTTTTGAATTTTAGTGCTAGAGACCAATATTGAATACACCATGGACTGCCAAAAGAACCAACAGATCTGCCCTATAAAAAGTTCAACCAGAGTCCTCCTTGGAAGTAAGGATGGCTGGACTGTGTCTTATGTATTTTAGACATGTTGTCAAGGGGGACCAGTCCCTAGAAAAGGACATCATATTTGGGAGAGTTGCACATCAACAAAACAAAAGGAAGACCCTCAACTAAATGAATTGACACAGTGTCTGCAACAATGCTCTTAAAAAATTACTCTTAAACATAGCTGGGCGTGGTGGTGCACGCCTGTAATCCCAGCGGCTTGGGAGGCGGAGCCAGGAGGATCACAAGTTGGAGACCAGAGGAAGTCTGCATAATTTAGCGAGACCCTGGCTCAGAAAGTAAGGAAAAAAAATAAAATGGCTGGGGGTGCAGCTCAGTAGTCCCGCACTTGCAAAGCATGCAGGCGTGAGGCCCCGGGATCAACCCCCAGTACCACCAAAAAAAAAAAAAAAAAAAAAAAAAAAAAAAATATATATATATATATATATATATATATATATTCTTAAACATAAAATAGATCATATTGCTGGCACAGAGTTGGAGAGTATTTCATTCTGTTGTGCACAGGGTCCCTATGAATCAGATCCAACTTGATAACACCTAACAATCACGTTTTAAATACAGAAATATGTCCCAGATATATTAATAAATTGAAAATCAAATTGCAGACCAATATTTGTATTTAATTGTTGTTGTTAGATGCCGTCAAGTCGGTATCTAACTCATAGCGACCCTACATACAACAGGAGAAACACTATTGTCAGTGATTCTCTGCTGTTCATAATGTTCTCAATGTTAGATTGATTTTTGGGAGTGGGTTGCCAGGTCTGTCTCCCAAGCCTACAGCACCTGGTGTTCCCAGGCGGTCTCCCACCCAAGGACTAACCAGGCTGGACCCTGCTTAGCTTTCAAGATCTGACAGGATCGGATGCCACAGGGCTACAGCTGCAGGCTTGTATTTAATAGTAATTTAAACTATAAATAATATATATTTTATTTTTATATAATATATTCATAGAAAATATTTGGAAAAACACCTAAAACAGGTTTGCAGTGTTATTTGTTTATTTATTTCTGTATTGTAGTACTCAGAGCCTTGTGTGTGCTAGGCAAGTGTTCTGCCACTGAGCTGCACTCCTACCCTCTTTTTGATTTTTTGTTTTGATGAAGGATCTTGCTAAGTTACACAGGCAGCCTCCAGCCTCAAACTTGTAGTCCTCCTGCCTCAGCCTCCTAAATCACCTGGATTGCAGGTATGTGCCATGGTGTTCAGCTGCAGTGTTATATCTGAGAATGGGAATAAAGAATTAGGAGGGACATGCATATTTGCATTTTTTACTGTATATCTTTCTGTATCTTAAATTTCTTGTAATAAGAAATGTTTTATTATAGAAATTTGAACAAATAAACAAATTTTAAAAAAACAAAGTTCAATATAGTACTATGGGAGAACTGAAAGTTATGAGCAAAGGAAGAAAGAGAAGTTAGAAAACACTGTCAGAATAATCTTTGAGTCTTCAATGAGAAAGAACACCTAGGTGTAATTCACATATGCATTGACACAATATGAAAAAGGGATGGCATGGTTAATAAACTTAAGTTGTAACTGGAATATAATTTATGTAGTAGACAAGGATAAGGGATAAGACTGTAAAAACGGGGCAGTTTGGATGAGCCAAAGAGTTATGACTGTTCATTAGAAAATAAGATTTCCTCAAAGCATTTTGAGCATAATAGTGACTTGATTGGATTACCATCTTGCATAGCTACTGTCTATCTGAAGAATGAATTAGAGACCATGGAAGATTGGCTACCCACTTGTACTCTACTCAAATAGCCAGATAACCATGATGGGGGCTATGAGCTAAGAAGGTGGAAATACAGCCAGGGGAGGTGGCACACACCTGTAATCCCAACATCTCAGGAGGCTAAAGTAGGAGGATGGAAGATTTGAAGCTAGAGGTAGCCTTGTATAACTTAGTAAGACCCTGTCTCAAGATAAAAAGTAAAAATGAGGTGGAGGTACAGCCCAGTGGCAGAGCACTTGCAAAGTATATGTGAGGCCCTGGGTTCAACCCCCAAGTACTGTAGAAAGAGAGAGAGAGAGAGAGAGAGAGAGAGAGAGAGGGTACAAATATGAACAAAGAGAAGATGGGTTCAACATTCAAGACAGATTGAGAAAGTAAAATAGACAGAACCTGATAATTAATTCGTTACCATAATGGTAAAGTAAAGAATAAGAACTCCCAAATATACTTCATTGCATTATATAAAATATATAAAGAGAAGCAAGTTTGGTTGTGGATGGAGAGAGAAAGATAAATTCAGTTTGTTGTTGTTAGGTGCCATGGAGTCGGTATCCGACTCATAGCAACCATACACACAACAGGTGAAACACTATTGTCAGTGCTTCTCTGCTGTTCATAGGGTTTGCAATGGAGGATTGATTTTGGGGAGTGGGTTGCCGGGTCCTTCTCCCAAGCCTACAGCATCTGGTGTTCCCAGGTGGTCTGCCATTCTAGTACTAACCAGGCCCGACCCTGCTTAGCTTCTGAGATCTGACAGGATCAGATGCCACAGGGCTACAGCTGCAGGCAAGTTCAGTTTAAGTGATATTTAATTTGAAGTATAAGTAGAACATTCAGGCAGAGAGAAGCAGGCACAAGACTCTGAGAAAGGTGTTGTTGTTGTTGTTGGTGTTGTTGTTAGGTGTTCTGAGTCAGGTCTGACTCATAGTGACCTTCACTGGGTTTTCATTGGCTAATAAAAATGTAGGACCAGGAAATGCAGAAGCAAAAATTATCAGTGTGTAAATAGTAGCAGAGGACAAATGTAGAGTTATAAGAAGTACTAGTTGGCAGTATAAAGTGCCTCCAACAACTCAAGTTCAAAAGCATACTCAGAGAAACTTTGTTTTTATTCCTGGAAATTATTTGCCAGTCTAATCCCTAATCAGAAAATGGAGGATCCTTGGCCAAAAATGTAATTACAGATTCCAGGCAGAATGAGAACATATTCAAGTTAGAAAGAGGTAGGTAGAGTCTTCCTGACAGGTTTTGGGGGGTGCTTAAGGAAGCTGGGTCTTTTTGTGGCTGTGGGAGATTGAGACAGCACTTCTCTCAAGGGCTCTGGGGAGATCTCCTAGGAAGAGAGACGGTCTCTTAGCCTTCCTCCTCTTAACTGGACCACTGCATATGGTTCCAGCTCTTCTAGATATGACCAAATGATAGATCACACTGTCTAATAACACCAGGAGAGGCCTAACTTCCTCCTTCCCAGGCAAAACTCATCCAACTATCCTTCAAAAATAAATGGCTAAAAGCCAATCCCATACAATTCAAACATAACTCTGCTACCTTAATTCAAATGCTGCATTTTAATTAATCCCATCAGCCTGATCTATATTTAATACCCATAGGCTTTAACTAATTTAGTCGATAGTCTGGTGTTCAAAGATGCTCTTCTTACAAAGTGCTATTTCTTTTGTGAGAGGGTATGTTGTTGTTATTAGGTGCTGTCAAGTTGAGTCCGACTCATAGTGACCCTCATAGGCTTTTCAATGACTGTTTCAGGGTTGTTTCAGGAGTTTACTGCCACATCCTTCGCCCATTTTTGCGATGCTGGGGATCAAACCCGGGTCCTCAGAGGGCGTAGTGCAGTGCTCTACCAACTGAGCTAAATCCCAGCCCTATCTGAAGGGTTATGATAGTGGGGAATTGGTTGACAAGACAGAGGCCCAATACATTTAAAGTCTGAAATCTTTGGATTTTTTATTATGTTTAATTTTTTGTGTGTTTGTATATTTATTTATATCAACAAAATTGTCACTTATCCTCATATAGTGTTAGTCAGCTTTCCATTACTCTAACAAATAAGAAAGATAATCAGCTAATAGAGAAAAAAATTGTATCTTGGTTCACAGTTTCAGAGAATTTAGTCCATAGTCAGCTGGCCTGTTGCTCTTGGTCCTATGGTGGGCAATCTATCATGGCAGGAGGAAACTGCCACTGCAAGGCAAACAGTCAGCAAAGAAAGAGACAGGAAGGGCTGAGGTTCCAATATTCCTTCCAAGGACACCACAGTGATGACCTAACTTCCTCCCAAAAGGCCCTACCTGTTAAAACCTCCCAGCAGTACCATGGGCTGAGGACCAAGTCATTAACACATGGGCCTTTGGGGGACATTCCAGATCCAAACTATAGCATTTAGTAATTCTATTTACATTAGTTACTACCATAAGGTATCTTTGCGTTTGTATTTAGAAAGAACATTTTGGTCTCCTTGAAATTAAAATATTAAATCACTTAAATGGTAGAAATAATCAAACTAGTTTAGAATTCAGACTAAAATATATTGTGCACTCTTTTATGATAACATTAAAGTTGTGACAAATTGGAAATTTGTATCCTAGCATAATTATTGTGATTTCTCTGGATGAGAAGGATCTGTGCATTTCTAGTATCTAATCACAAAGAAGTAGGAAGCTGGGTTGGATCTCTAACACTGCAAAAAAAAAAAAAAAAAGTAAAAGAAAGAAAAAAGAACAAGAAAAAAGTAGGTAGCTTATACTCACTTATTCACTAACCATAGAAAGTCATATACTTGCATGTTGACTAAAATAAAATTCTCATTTCATCACAAATTCTTTTTTTCCTAAATTATAGTCATATATAATACCTGGCACATATTAGGGCCCCAAATATATATCTGTGCTATATTTTAGCATTACTATTTTATGGGGAACTAGAAATTCATGCATGTACCCTGGAATCAATTCAACTTTTCACAGACAAGTAGATTATTCAAATGGTTTGCTGCAACAAAGCTAGATAATTTCAATTACAAATAATGACTTGAGCTTCTTCACTTTAGTTGGGTAGTCTAAATTTCCATTTCAAAAGCAGAATTTTTACTTTCTTGGCAAATTTGCCTTTTTGAGTGATTTTTAAACTTGAGTTCCTATTTCACTTCCCATTTGCCATTTCAATCTGAGACTTTACTACTGTTTCCACAGTTACAGACCTGAGTTAATCATGACCCTGGGAATTGAGTTCTCAAGTGTATATACAACCCCTTGACTCCCAATTCCCAACATAGACAGTGGCTCCCAATCCTGCCCCTGGGAACTAGGGGCGGTGCCTGCCTGCTCACCCTGCCTAACAAACATGTTGGTAAGCCAGAAGTCAGTGACTCCTCATCAGCAGATTAGGAAATCAAAGTGAGGAACCCAACATTGGTCTTGCAGGGGAAGAGGAGTACACAGTCTCCTATCTAATGTCACCTTTCATAGCCTGACAGAGCAGAAGGCAAGCCACTGGAGGAAAGGAAGCTTCTGTTTCTCAGAGCCACCAGGTTTACTGAGTTGTACTAATCTCCTGGGTTTGTTATGTGGATACATAAATCATGCCTAAAACTATAATGTTATTTTCCCTCATCACTGCATTTTCAAATCCTACTGGTCCTTCAAGGTTTAACTCAAGTTTTACTTTCTGCATTAAATTAAGCTGTCATATTCTGGAAACAGTTTTAGCCTATAGAAAAAGTACAGCAAATAATATAACAAACACTCATATACCATTAGGTGATTTTTATAACATAAAAAGATTACTTTTTGGAAGAGCAGCGCATTCTGTCAAGACAGAAGTCACCTCCCCCAAAACCATTAAAAAATTGCCATGACATGTGGGAAAGTGAATCAAGAACAGAAGGTCCCTTTCAACTTGTATCTTGATTCATCTGTTTAACTCACCCAGGCATTGCCAGTTCATTTATCCATGAAAAGCTCCAGACCTCAACCCACATCTGAAATTGAATTATGCTTCTAATGGACCTATCTTGTCTGCCAAACAGCTCTCCAAGCAGGGAAGGACACCTAGGAATTTGGCTGAACCTACATTGCATATTGACTCAGATCCTGAAGAAAAGTATTGAGGTCCTCAGTAGATCCCCTGGCTATGAGCTAACAATTTCTTGTCTCAGAATTCTGCCTTTCTCTTTCTTTTGAGTTGGACTATGTGCCCTAAAAATTTATATGTTGGAATTCTAAACCCCTAGTACCTAAGGATGGGAACTTATTTGGAAATAGGTTGGTTGCAAGTATAATTTATTAAAATGAGGTCATACTCGGGTAGGGTGGACTCTTAAACCAATATAACTGGAACCCTTATTTTTTAAAAAATGGAAAATTTGGATACAGATACTCAAGAGAGGGAAGATGAAGACACACGGAGAGAAGACAGCCATGTGATGACAGAGGTAAAAATTGGAATGGTAAAAATATCTGCAGGACAAGCAATACCAAGAATTGCTGGCAAATGACAAAAGCTAGAAGACCCAAGAAGGGATTTTCCCCTACAGATTTGTGAGGGAGCATGGCCCTGCTGACACCTTAATTCAGACTTCTAGCCTCTAGAACTCTGTAACAATGCATTTCTGTTGCATAGATAGATGACAGATGATAGATAGATAGATAGATAATAGATATTTTAAGGTTCCTGATGGTGTTGATGCAGCTTTTCAACCCACCCCAAAAGAAATTCTCCTTTTCCTTCCCCTGGAAGCATTGTGCTGTGAGTAGAGTTTTTGTGGTGGTTTCTATCCTTTTCTGGATTTCAGTCTAGTTCCCTAACATGACCAAGTCCCAGGTCCCCAACCCCTGTTCAAACATTAAAAGTTCCTAAGGTAGAAATGCAGTCTGAAAATGTAGCTGGGTTCACCATCTCGATTGGGAACCATTGCAACTGTTTTGCCTTTGCAAGCTACCTGAGTACTGTAGTGGTAAGCATTTCGTCCACTTTCTAGTCACTTTTTTTTTTACCAACTTTATGTATCAATGATATATTATTTCCAAACAAGACTATAAATTCTCTGAGTAGTATATTCTCCTTTTAAAGCAAGCTGGGAGAAGGCCCAATTTAAGAGCTCCTACTTTTATAAACTCATCTCTTTACTTGATGAGTGTGTAATTAGAAGTATGCCTCATTTTATAGAAGAAGCAATATTGCAGCCATCCAAGAGTTACTGATAAACTACTATGGTTAAAGCAGTGAATTCAGTATTGTAAGAATATAAGAAATACATAAAGGTTTGATTTCTCTACCTTGCAAACATCTATCTCAAATTATTGTGATGCATTCTTGAAAATACATACTAAACTACTTCATGGTTTAAATGTAGGAATAGCGCTCATGGCTTAAATTAAGGCTGTATTATTAATATCACAATTTGATTTTTACTTTATGGTTTTGTTATTATTTAGTTTTTTTCCAAAGAAAATCTTGAAATTAAGAATGTTTTCTCAAACACTGAATAAGAATTATTTACTTTAGACCAAATCAGCAGTTCCATTGGTTTCTTTATCAGAGTTTGAAAATGCATTATTGCACTTCATTTGTTTGCCTGGCACTGACAGCAGATCATTATACAAAAAAACTGCCAAGTCAGCCTTGTGGAACTTACACAGCATCTTTCTCTCTGTGACTATGTGTGAACACAAATTAAATATGTCCTTCAGCTTAAGAAACTAAAATGAAGTTGGCCACAGATTCTACTCTGTCACCTGGACCCAAGGAAAGCAAAGTAGATCAAGGCACATTTCAATGAAATTCTTTATGAATTAACCACTTATGTGTGTTTTAAAAATAACATTAAATAAACATTTAAATTGCATCATTACATATCATCTTTTAAAGAACACGATTTAAAATTTCACATAAAGTGTTCCTATAACTTTATTTCCATTGAAATCCAATAGAGCACCCTGAGTATGAACTTAGCAGGGTCACAGATTGTGCTGGCCAGTCATCAGTCAAGAACTGGATGTCCTAGCTGGACATGGTAGCACACACCTGTTCTCCCAGCACTCTGGGAGGCTAAGGCAGGAGGATCACAAGATCAAAGCCAACCCTGGCTACTTAGCAAGATGCTATCTAAAAAAATTAATAAAAGGACTGACTGTCCTAAACCAAATATTTACTAAAGTACAGATTTCTTTTGACCTTTGTTTTCCAGACACTGCAAATGGATGTGAACAAGCTGAACATAACCTTGCTTCGGATATTCCGCCAAGGAGTTGCCGCAGCTCTAGGACTCTTACCCCAGCAAGTGCACATCAATCGCCTCATTGTAAGATGCCTACCTTCCATATTCCCAGAATTCAAGATAGTTTTCAATCATTGAAGGGTTTATTCTATAGTTCTTTGTCGCATGAGTCAAAGCTGGTGTATCACCTGTTTTTATAAATAAAGTTTTATGGGAACAAGCCACATCAGCTCACTCACATATTGCCCATGGCCACTTTCATGGTTCCAGTGGTAGAGTTCAATAGATTATATGTCCCATGAAACCTAAACTATTACCATATGGCTCTTTACAGGAAAAACTTTATCAATCCTGTCATAGTTCAAGACTAGCTATCCTGGTATGTGTGAATAAAGGGGCCCAAAATATTTGCCTTACCAATCTGACACTACTCCCAAAATATTGTCCATGAGAGTGGAACCTTCTATATCAGTTAAGACACTGTTTCCACATAGTACCTATTAAAACTCCTTCACATATATTGATAGAATGATACACACTGAATGCACAAGGCAAAAAAATTACAAATAAAGAAGAATGAGCCCGTGCAGTGAGCAACCCAAATGGAATGACAAGAGAAAACTTGGAGGAGTATCTCATATGGGGATGAGGAAAACCAAGGGATCTGTTGTGTTAGGCTGACTCTAGACCTATCAGTCAATCACCCACATCCACTCTACTTACCCCTTCCTCAATGTTTTTGATGCTGCATGTCATCCAACTACATGTTCCCATCTGTACTTGAAGGTGGATATGAACAAAGCCAAAAAAAAAAAAAGGGGGCAAATTCAAATCATATGATTTGTAAAAAGCTAGTCACCTAAGGTTGATGTTTAAAAAGGACCTTGGTATTGCATGTTATTTTAAGATTGTTCTCAATTTCTACTGCACTGGGATCCCCAAGCAAGCACTGCATGCTCTCCCTGCCTTAAATTGCTGTCTTGTTGAGCTCAGTTATCTCTGGCATCTGCATCTGCATTCTCAGCTATAGACAGAATTTGCTTTTTGGTTTGGGGCCTATGTTTCTTTTCATTTCTCTGCAGGTGGAGTGTGAATTGTTTGAGTCCCCATAAAAACTTTTATTCTGTGATTCAACAATTTTCTAGGACTGAATAAACCTTAAGAAAAATCCCTGAGTTTTAATTCAGTATCAAAAAAGAGGAAAGATGCATTTTAAAATATCATTTAAGAGTGAAATAAGTTATACCAGGCTTGGTGGAACATGCCTGTCATGGCAACACTGGAAAAATAGAAGGAATAAGATCATGAGTTTGAGGACAGCCTGGGCTAAGTAGTGAGTGTGAGGCCAGCATGAGATATATAATGACTTTGAGGACAGCCTGGGATACAGAATGGGATACTGCCTCCCCTGTCAAAAAAAAAAAAAAAAGGGAGTATAACACATTATTATATCCAAAGCATATCTTGCTCAAGTGAGAAGATTTAGGTATTACAGATATCTTAGATCTAGATCTAGATATTTTTGTATACACAAACTTATACATATCTTAGATATTCTTCTGCATATCTAGATTTAATGGGCAAAATAGCTGTTTGCAAGGATGAAAAAGAAATTTGCCATGCCCAGAATAGGATGCACATATCCTCAGGGAAGGTCAATAGCATTATTAAAAGTATTTATTATAATAGGCAGAGTTATAACACATAAGGCAAAAGTATAGTGATTAAGACCATGCTTTGGAGACAGACAGAACCATACTCCATTACCAGTATGGCCATGTCCCGGCTATGTGACCACAGGCAAGCCACTTACATTTCTTTATTTGTAAAATGAAGATAACCATAATACTCATATGACTGTTTTATGAGCATTAAATGAAATAATAAGTTTAAAGTAGTAGGAGCATGTCAGACACAAAATAAGTGCTATGTCCTACTATGGTTGTTTAAACTATATAAATTATCCTAAACATCTTTTTTTTTTCAGTACTGGGTGGTTGAACACAGGGCCTCACACCTGCTTTGCAAGCACTTTATAACAGACCTGCTTCCCTCCAGCCCACTTGTTACTTGTTATTTTGAGACAAGGTCTCACTAAGTTACACAGGCTGCCTCTGGCCTCAAACTTGCAATCCTCCTGCCTTCACCACCCAAGTCACTGGGATAATAGATGTGTGACACCAAACCCAACACTTATCCTAAACGTATTTCACATCAGTATAAATACTGATTGTCATTGTCTGTTGCTCTGCAAACACAGAAACTTTACTTCTGGGTTGCTAGTGGTAGATGGACATTTCATTTTATGCCTGAATAAACTTCTGATAAATTGCATTCAAAGAAATTTTTCTAGCCTGAAGAATACCATGTGTGAAAAGAAAAAACTAACAATAATTTCCTTCTGTAAGTGCATTGTTGAGAGAAGGACATGGCAATCCATTCCCTAAGCAATTTCAAAACAATCAACCATTGAAAACCCTATGAGGGTAGCTATGAGTTGGACCTGACTCAACAGCACCTAACATCAGCAACATAAGTGCATTGTATAAGCTCTAAAAGAGAATGTTTTCAATGTCAGTATCACTTTTGGCTGGTATTTGTTTGGTGCAAGGAGGAGGCCATATCAACCATTTATGGTAAGAAATTTGTCACCATTTCAACAAATGAAGTAATATTAACAAGAAATGTATCAAGATTTTAAAATATTTCTTTAAGCATAATTATTCAGGGAACATCTGAACAATATATTTCAAAAAGTAAAGTATGGCCATGCATGGTAGCACACACCTGTAATCCCTATACTTTGGAGGTGCAGGCAGGAGAATTGAGAGTTCAAAGCTAGCCTGGGCTACATAGAAAATTCCAGCACAGACTGGGTTGCATAATGAGACCTTGTGTCAAATTAAAAATAAAAAAATTAAAACATGGAATTGAAAATAAACCAACGTCCAGTGAAATATAAAATTCTACCTTGAAGTGCTAATTAACTGAAAGAAGGACATTTGAAGATTTTCGACTTTGGACTGGCAGTATTAACACTAGAAGAGAATAACAAAAGAATTTGATCTCCAAAATGATTTTTAGGACTCTTAGGATTCTGGACTTTCTTTCATGTTTCTAAAGGAAAGATAAAAATATTTACTTAGTTGCTTAAAACTTCTATAACATATACAAATAATCTATTTTTACTAGGAAAAGAAGAATAGTATTGAATTATTTGTGTCTCCCATAAACCGAAAAACAGGAATTTCTGACGCTCTGCCTTCTGAAGAAGTGTTGCGTTCACTTAATATCAATGTTTTGCATCAGAGTTTATCCCAATTTGGAATTACAGATGTCTCCCCTGAGGTATGTTGTTGCATGGGATATTTCATTTAAAATTGTTCACAATTAACATAATATGGTAAGCCAACCAGGTGAGTCTTTGAGATGAAAGCTGTTTCTTTTATATTTTTTAATTAAAAAAAAATCCTTAAAGGTCAGAATTCTCATACTGTTTAGGTTTATTCCTCAAAGAAATTCATTTTCACATTAAAGTTGCGCTTTTTGACATTTTTCTTCTTGAAATTCTTGTGGCCTTATAACTTTTGACTTATCCAATAAAGTCTAGAAGAAAAGTCTGTTAAATGTGTTTGTCAGTTGATCACTTGAAACTGACAGGTCAAAGAACAAAAACAACCAGGGTGGCACGGTGCACACCTGCAATCCCAGCTACTCATGAGACTGAGGCAGGAAGATCACAAGTTCCAGGCCAGAGTCAGCCTATGCAACTTAGTGAGTCCTGTCTCAAATAAATAGAAAAGGGAATGGGGGTGAAGCTCAGTAGTAAAGCCATTGCCTAGCATGCATAAGGCTCTGGGTTCAACTCTTCAGTACTAAAAAACAAACAAGCAAACAAAAAACACCCTGTCTTTCTTCCTCAGCAAGCGGATCCCTCCTCATTGCCTTCATCCTCAAAATAGTCACCTAATACTCACTTTTTCCCACACTTCGGAATCATGTGAAATGTGTTTTTTCCTTTGCCTAAGAACTAGATATTTTCTTCATAGTATTTTCCCAATTTGGCACTTAAAACAAAATTTTCCTTTGCCTCCTTCACCATCTTTCTCCTTAGTGAATTTAGTCCCTTCTTTACTCTGTACTTCCCCTGCTCTATCACACTCCAACAAACTAACTGGAAAGATTAGCATCCTAAATATATGTAATTCAATTCACAAAATCAGGGAATTTGACATTGAGGGGAAAATATGAATATTTCATGGATACAGGCAATGGGGCCCATAAAAATGAACTGCTCTTCTCAAGGTAGCATAAGAATGATGAATAAAGCAACACTTGAAATCTCAATGATGGCACAGGCCTATAATCCCAGCACTTGGCAAGCTGAAGCAGGAGGATTGAGTTCAAGATGAGCCTGGGCCACACAGTGAGACCCTGTCTTAAAAAAAAAAAAAAAAAAAAAAAAAAAAAAAAAAAAAAAAAAAAAAAAAACCATACATATCTTCATTCCTGGTCTATTCTTTCTCTTTCCAATAAATTCAGTAAATTACACTGCCTCTCATTTCAGCAAATACCACTGATATGGTATAAAAAGCATTGATACAAGGCTGTTTGAATCTCAAAGCTAACATTTATGATGTTTATGACCCTGGGCACTGGGCAGGTCATTTCATCTCTGAGGAGATTATCTGCCTTTGCGGTCACCCTCACTGAGCCTCAGTTTCTTCATAGCCAAAATATGTACAGTGCTTATCTTATAGACTTGAAATATGGATTGTATTTTTTAAGTATGTGTGGAAATCTCCACATATAATAGGTACTAAACAAATATGATTTGAATACAGGATGGATTCGCAGAGTGAGAATGTATTGTCCTCCCTTGGTATCCTTGGGAGATTAATTCCAGCATCACCATGGATAACAAAACCTGTGAATGTTCAAATTTCATATATAAAATGGTTTTTAATTTGCATATAACCTTCACAATCCTCCTGCATACCTTAAATCATCTCTAGATTACTCGGGAGAAGGACCCAGCAACCCACTTCCCAAAAACAAAAATCGGCCATTGAAAACCCTAGGAATAGCAGAGAAGTACCACCAGAGTGTTTCATGTGTTGTACATAGGGTCACTATGAGTCAGACACCGACTTGACGGCACCTAACAATAATGACTAGATTACTTATAACATCTAAAGTAATGTAAGTGTTGTGCATTTGTTTGTTACATGTATTGTTTAAAGATTAATGACAAGAAAAAGTGCATACATGTTAAGTACAGATGAATTTTTCCCTAACGGTTGGCTGAATTCACAGATGCAGAACCACAGATAGGAGGACCGACTATACATCACCACTGAACTGTGACCATCACAACAACCCCCACCAATCTTCTTGCTTTGGGCTTTGCTCCTGTCCCTGCCTCTCTCCCTCTAACATACAGTCTTTATTTTCTTGCCACCAAAGTAAATCTTTCTCAGTGTAAATCTGCCATGCCCTCCTAGTTTCATGATTCTTCTTTGGCTTCCAAAACACTACAGAATGAAGTCTGGATTTCTTAGTATAACATGTGCTGGATTTTGTAACTATTGAACAATCATTTCCCAGTTTATGTTTCAGCAATTCTAGATTTTTTAAATATCATGATCCCTACACACTCCCTGCCTCCGTGCATTTGAGTATGTTGGCCCTTCTATATACTTTTCATTTTTCAAAATCTATAGTACAGTGAAGCTTGTCACTGTGCCTTCAAGGATGTGGGTCCCCATTGCATTATGTTCCCATTGAGCTTAGAACAAAACTTTTCTGTCCCATGTTGGTCTTCAAGCCTATGTCTATACTGTGGATTCCTTGACAGCACATGACATGTCATTTTATCTGTGTCTTCAGTTGCCTTCATTTAGTGCCTGGCACACCATGGACACAAAATGAAAAACTAAGTCAACAAATAGCCAAGCACTGTGCTAGGTAGTATCCAAAGCCAGAAAAATAAATAAATAAGCAAACAAGCAAATAAAGAATATGACTCTTGCCGTCAACGGATTTATACTCTCATAGAGCAAATAAGATACAAACAGATAAAGAGAATACAGGAATATGATAGTTACTACCCTATGCATTGGGAGCTTTGAGAGGCCACCTGATGCTTTGAGGGGCCAGGGAAAAGGGTCAACATGAGCTTAATCACCCAGACCCCTCCTCAGCCCTGCTGCATCTCAGTCTGAAATGACTTACTCTGTATGACGAACAAAGCCCCATTCCTATGGTCTAGGCCTTTCACAGATTGACAAGTACAAATCTTGCCTGGGATAATTCCTCTTTAATTTTAAAAAGATCATTGAATTAGTTTATTCTGCTTCTTAAAAGCTTTTAGAGAATTACATATGCCATTTTGCTTTATTCTAAGTTTAAATGCCAATCTGAAGGCTTAAGGAATACAACAATTTATTGTATCACCCAGATTTGTGAAAGTCACTACACAAAAAGGATGACTTAACATCAAGCACTGGGGTTGTCCAACACACCCCAGCCCAGCAAAGTGAGACACTTTCCTTCACTACTCATCACAGGGTGATTCATGTACAATAGAACACAAGGCCTGTCCTGTACTTGAATAGTGAAAGTGCATTTAGTGATCAAACTATGGTATTTTCTTATAAAATTTTTAGAATCTATAAACCTAGGAAATCTCCAATCCACATTTTGAGAAGGCAGCAAATGTTTTAATCAGCTATAAGGAGCATTTCATCAAGGAGAGATCCATCGATTGTTTGAACCATTTGCTTTGGCACTCCTAGAAGGGGCCAGGCAATACTCTCTGACCTTAAGCTCTAAATGCAGAAACAGAAAGCTGTGGAGAGAATTTTCTGCAGTGAGCAAGCACCCCAGTAGGGAGCTGCTTGGAACAGACTCAGCCTAAAGGAGCCAGCAGAAAACTTTGTGGGTGGTTGTTTAAAGCCATTAATGATGTTCTGTGAGTTTTTCCACATCTTTATTCATCTTCTGTAGTTAATGTTTTATAACAGCTTATGCCTAAACCCATTTTTTCACATTTTAGTCCTCAAAATACAGCCTATTGTAGTAACATGTTCATTAACAGACAAAAGGAACATTGGTTTTCTGGATTTTCATCCTTTACATGGGTTACAGAATATCATGAATTATGTCAAAGTATTTATTCCTAAATGTATGTTAATTACTTTTCATGGAAGGGTATGTTTTTATTGTTGCTGCTTTTTTATATGCTTTATTTTTTGTTGTTGGAAATGATTCTTGGGAAACAAAGAAAAATACTAGAGAAATGCTTTTGTTTATTCATCTGTTTTTGTTTACAGTTTGAGTGTCTTGAGAGAAAAGCTATTATTCCTTTTGTGTATTTTTACATGGTACCTAGAACATTGTAGGCACTCAAGTACTATTTTATTATAAGATATTTATAAAGTTAGACTTCCTCTTGCCTCTTAAATCAAATTCTAAATTGAATTAAATTTATTATTTTAGTTTTTATTTACAGATTTTTTTAAGAAAGTGAATTAAATATCTATTAAAACAATAAATTCTGCATTAAAATTGAAACAATTATTTAGGAATTTTTTTGTTTGTTCAATTACAGACCACTCTAGTTTCACAGGTCTTATGTTCAAGGGAGGAAGTTATCTTCTTTAAATAATAGGCTAATGTGCTGACTAACAGATTCATGGACTATTTACAAAGAGACAAAAATATAACATATAAATATGAACTATAATTCATGAGTTGGGTGATTGTTCATTTACACTTGTAGTACTAGCTAGCAGTATAGTCTAAAGAATTATAGATCTGGTCATATAATCTGAGGAAATATATAATTGTTAACATGTATCATATCATCCAGACAAATATTCACCTTGTACATAACGCAGCAGAAGTTTGGCATTTACCAACAAAGCCATATTGTTGTAGAATACATGTCATTTATGTGCCTAAATCAGTTAAATTAACCAGATAATATATAACATGTCCATGTCTTCTTTTTCTGTGTATTTGGTTTCTCCTAAAGAGATCCCAAAGTGTCTATATGTCTGTATCATCTTTTCTAACATTTAGAACTGGAAAGAAAAAGAGGAAAAGGAAGGAGAAAAAGGAAGGAAGGTAGGAAGGAAGGAAGGAAGGAAGGAAGGAAGGAAGGAAGGAAGGAAAAAAGAAAATGAAAGAAGGAGGAAAGAGGGAAAGAAAAAACTACAGAACATAAAATTATTAAATATATGGAGAAGCCATTGTTATAGACAAAGAAAACTACTCAAATTTTAAATAATAAAACTCACACACTTCTTTTACTACAACTAAGTTAAAGGGAAAGCAATGTAGCTATGAGATAAGACATAAGGATGATGCAGTGGCCTTAACTTGATTTGGCTATAGAATCTAAATTATTGAACCCTCGACCCCCTGACAAAATGTAAAAGCACTGGGTTAACCCTATGCAAAGGTTAGATTAGAAATTACTGTATTATAATCTTTTGATGTGTGGGATCTTAACTACAAACTTTTCCATTTATTACCTTGCCCTTATCAAATGTTTTAGATCTCTGTACAAATATAGTTGTGCTCAGCAGGAGTAGCATGACTCAGAAGGAAATCTATTTACCAAGAAAGTGCAATGACTAAGTTCTAGTTCAAAAATATGTGTCTTTCTAACTGGAGGTGGAGGATGGGAGGAGACGGTGGAAGATAATTCTTCTATCATCATGGCTTCAGTTAAAAAAGAAAACAAAGTAGGCTTGTCTTAAGCAGAAAGGGACATGTTAGTATTCCAGGAGTTGTAGAACTACAGCAGAGAAAAAGAAAAATTGACCAAACTAAATTAGAAACACAACTTCTATTTCCACCCACCTACACACCCCTTTTTCTCCAAATTTCACAAGTTGAAGCGCAGATCCTTATATTTGACAAACTCATGCTGCCTACTTAAAGGCTTAACTAGTTTGTTTTTATAGCAAACAATGGATATTTAGTAACCTGCAAAAAATTCATTTCTATATTAATCCTTGATTCCCACAAGAGTTTTCTTTTCTGTTAGTTTCCAGCTATGTTTATAGAGACACTGGAATAAAAAATGATCTGGCTGATATTGAAGAGGTGAAAGTAAGTTGTCACCTGAACCTGATATTTCCCCCAGGATATTTGGTTGCTTACTAATCATTTGTTCAATCAAGTATTACCAGATTCTCTATAAATTTACCATTCACATATTTTTAAAATATATATCTAAATAATTTCTTTATCTGTACATCTTTCAAGAAAGTGTGAAACACTATAGTGAGCACTTGATTATTTTACAAGCATATAAAATGGAAATTTGACGACTTCAAGCAATAAATAAATCTCCCTCCAAATAATTTTTGTAATCACAATTGGACTCAAAGATCTTCTCTGTTCTGCCTTGTTCATTTCTATAGCAAGGCTCAGTTGAGTTCCAGGATAAAAATTGCCATAAAATAGTTTTGGGGCAAATATATTTTGTCTAACTTGTAAATACTGGATGTATTTTTTTAAGGCTTAAGAAAGAGGTAGAAATTGTTTGAAAGTTCAGGTACCTAGAAGACAAGTATAAGTCAAAGCTTCCTAATTTATTGGAGACCATATCCACAGGCAGACACATCCAAAGGGAATAAAAAGGCAGCTTTCAACAAAAAATTTAAATTTTTTTTACAATTTGAAATTTTAGATGAGTGGGAGCATTTGACATGATGTAGATGTGTATGGTCTTCCTAATCATGGACCTCTTGGTTTCAAGATAACAACAAATCTATATTGTCACTACATTATAAAATATTTTCATTCTGAGCCTTGGCTTTAGTTGATCAGCTTTAAAGGAAAAAAAAAAACGAATGGGTAAAATAAAACTAAAAGACATTCACATTTTATTTATGCTTCTTCTCTACTCTTCCACCCCCAAAGCAGTGAGCAAAAATGATAAAAATAAATCTAGTTATTTTATCTTCTATTACTAAAGCAATTCTGAACTTTTTGGTGTTCTTTGTTGCTTTAAATAAAATATAATATCCTAATAATGCATATGTGGGGTGATGCTTTCGTCAGATTTTCACAAAGTAAATTCTATTTAAGGAAAAAAGATATGGATGTAATAAAAGGGGGAAAAAGAAAGAAACGCTTCTGACATTGTTGCTCTAGTTATTAATGCATCACGAGCTTTTGTTTGCACCTGCTTCACTTTTGTTTAAAAGTAAAGAGCAGAGTTACAGCGTGTAAGCCAGGGTGTTGATGTTGTGGGAGGGGACTCTGTAAGGAGAGCTTCAGAAACAATTTCCTCAGCACAGAAAAGAACAGAACTCTCTTACCTAGGAACCAGGTGGTTTCCAAGAGAAAGACTGAAGGAGGTTTAGGAAGGCAAGGACCTGAGCATGCCTCTTGGGCATGCCGGGTCCTGCGCAGGAGACTCAGTAATCTCTTGATATGTGAGGATGGCGGTCTGTGTCTAGGTCAAGTTGAGAAGCAGTTCTGACAGCGGGTGTTGTAGTTGTGTTCCACTACACTGAACAGAATAAAGCTCAAAATGTTTACTGTCTAATAAGAACGCCAATTTCCTCAAGCTCTCATTTAACATTGGACTTTCTGTTTTGCTTTTAAAGAAAAATGTTTTACAAGGGCAGCATGAAGCGGACAAAATCTGGAGCACAGAAGGATTTTATGCTGTTGTCATTTTTCTCAGCATCTTTGTTATTATAGTAACATGTTTGATGGTAAGTTTGCTTATTTGTATTTTTTTTTTATCTTTTGCTGAGTGGACTGCTTAATATTACTGGATACATTGCCATTCACGTGAATGTTAGAAAGACTGGGAGCAGAAGCAAGAGTAGAATCTTGTTACACTGGGAGTGTTTCATGACAGCAGAGTGTTTGTGAAAGGAAAACCTGTGGAAGTGGGCTGCTGACCTGCAGCCTCCGGGCTGTAGCACTGAAGTTTTTAGTAACTCTGAGAGTGAGACTTTAGAACATGATTTACTGGCGGTCACTGAAGCCCTCCAAGTCATAGAAATCTCATAGGCACACTTTGGGCTTCCTTTATTTCTACTTTTATATCATCTTTATGAAACTCATGAACAATAAAAAGAAATATGTCTTTGGGGCAAGATTTCTCCCAAAGGAAGGATTGATTTCTTTACTTTTAAAGGGATTTGAAAGCATTCTTAGAGATACCAAGCAAGAAAAGGGGGTGATGATAGCTTTAAAAGCTAAGCCACCTCCTACTACCTAATTTTTTTCATTGAATGAATTATATATGAGTATAAAAAGTATACACTTTAATAGTTCTATAAGTCACAATGTGTAACCTTTAACAGCATATTTCTAATTTTTAATTTCAAAAGAATAGAACCCCAAACAAACCTAACCCACTAAACTAGGTAGTGTTATTTGGTATTGAATGAGTTAACAGTTACCTTTCAAATAAAATGATAAGTTTTCTTTTATTCTTTTAAATTTTGTGGAATAGTATTTGAAGCTTACAAATGGGTTTTAATCTTTTTTCCTGTGTGCTGTTTTTAATTTTTCATGTTTAAAAGAATGCTTCTTTTTGTGTTTAAATGTCCACCTAAAAGACATCAAGCTATTTATTCTAGCCACAACCAACAGGGTTGCCAAGTATTTTATTAGATTTTATTTATTTGTGCTCCCCCTTCTGGGATGGGATTTATGTCAGAAAAATTGGGGCTCAATATGGAAAGACAGAGGCTCAGTGAATCTAAACTTGAAGGATTTAAAATAAGTAAGGCCTTGAATAGAATGAACAGGCATATTTCCTAGAGCCCAGAATATGGAAAAGTGGCAAGAACATCCTAAAACTTCTATCAGAATGAATTCCAAAGTATTACCTATGAGTCATAAATTTAAACAGATTTCTGAAAATTATGACCCAATAAACAAAATGATAGTTTAAGAATCAAATAAAAAACAGATTTTTTATATCTTAAATGATAGAGATTAAGGAAGAAGAAGTTAATGAGAGAAGGTTGAAGGTCTTATAGAAATTATGGCAGAGATCTGAGTATTTCCTACTGTTTTAAAGACTGTAGCTCCCTGTTGTGGTTAATGGCACTTTAAAATATGTAATTCTTCTTTCTTTAACATTCACCTGTGTTACTCTGCCTCACAGATGAAAAAGGATAGTGAAAGCTAGAGATGTAGCTCATTAATAGAGAGATAGAGCACTTGCCTAGAATGTGCGAGGCCCTGGGTTTAAATCCCATCACAGGGAGGTAGGGGAGATAGGAGAAGGGTAAAAATAGAAAATGGTAGAAAATTATAAAAATAGAGATTGTTCAGGTGATAAATGGTTGAAATTCAGAAGAACAAAGGCAAGGATAAAAGGAGGAATGTGGGAAGCCATTCTTACTCAGGCGTTGAGTAACAAAGGGCAAAGAAGAGTAGAAAAAAGCTTGCGATTAACATGTATGTTTCAGATTCAGCTATTGAACCTCAGGAAGTACCCATGTACCTAATACACCCAGGTATACCCTTACATTTTTTTCTCATGTGATCTCATGCAAAAGGACTTATAATAGCCACACCTTCAACCTCTTGGGTCCAGGAAGAACTCTTCTTTTCCAAATACTTGCAAAATACCAGTATAAAAGTCAGAAACCTAAGTTAGTCTGTTCCAAAGTTATTAGAGCAAGTCAGAAGAAAGTGTGGTGATTTCTGTCTATTCGGTTTGTTCGTGGATTCACCCATTCATTCAGTCCACACATTCCTACAGAGGATCCACTGAAAGCAAGGAAGCTAGCAAAGCAGATAAGGTCTCTATTCCCTGAAGACTTTAATATGGAGGGAACCATAGACACTAATTAATATATTTTTAAAAAAATAATCAAATTGTGAACACATTGAATGACTCTAAATATATGACATTCTGAGAAAAGCAAAACTATAGAGGCATTGAAAAGGTGAGTGGTTCTCAGAGGTGAGAAAGGTGTTATTAGGTAGGGGACAACAGTTTTAGGGCAGTGAAACTATTCTACATCTTCTAATAATGAAGGTATGACATTATAGATTTGTCAAAATGTGTAGAATGTACAACACAAAGAGTGACCTAATCTACACTGTGGATTTTAGTCAATAATAATAATATATCAATACTAATTCAACAATTATGACAAATTTACCATACCAACACAAGATGTTAATAGAAGAAGCCAGCTGGGGAAGTAACAGAGAGGGAAATATAGGGGAGCTCTGTATTTTCTGCTCAGTCTTTCTATAAACATAAAAACTACTCTAAAAATAACGTCAATTCTTTTTTAAAAATCAAATAATGATCAATTCCATGAAGAAGAAAATATAATAGTGAGTGATGAAGCAGAACGATCTGAGATATTTGCAATGGTTAAAAATGTGAAAAAAATGACTTTCAGGACCAAGAAGACAATAGCAGGAATGGTACTAAGGTGAAATAACTTTAGCCCATCAGGTTCAGGGGGAAAGATGGCACTAGTGTCAAGCACAGCCTTGAAACGATTGTGTTTAATGGATCTGTCTCTGCTGATGGAGTGTGGCTAGAGGCAGGGGATGGAATGAAGCATGGAAGCAGGAGAATCCTTACAGAGGCTACACTATCAGACTGGTAAGGAAGATGATGGTGGCCCAGAGTACGGGATGATGGTGTTGGAGACAAAGAGATGTGAAGGTCTGAGATTTACTTAATGGTAGAGCCAACAGGACTTGCAGAATCCTGATTCTCAGAGAGAAGGAGAAAAAAATAAAGGTGACTCTTAGATAATCTGGCTTGACTACCTAGTTAGTAGCGTTTCCGTCTTCTAGGAAAGAAACATGAGGGGGGGATAAAAAGTGAGAAAAACAATACCTGGTTTTTATGAAGATTGTTGTTGTTGTTGTTGTTGTTGTTAGGTGCTGTCGAATTGGTATCCGACTCATAGCGACCCTCACAGGGTTTTCAATGGCTGACTGTTTCGGGATTGCCTTGGAAGTGGATTGCCAGGTCCTTCTCCCATTTTTGCAGTGCTGGGAATTGAACTCTGGACCTCAGAGACTGCAGCGCAGCACTCTACCAACTGAGCTAAATCCCAGCCCCTTTATGAAGATAGTTTTTGATTAATTTCAAGCGCTATCTTAAATTTTAATATGAAAAGTTTACTTAAAAAGTAACAAAGAAAATCATAAATAAATAAACAAACAAACAAACAGAGGAACCAGTAATGCATAGAAGGGATTAATATTCATAGGAAACTAAATACCAACCTAATGGGATTAGGACTTGGGTTTAGCTCAGTTGGTAAAGTGCTGCTGTGCACTCTCTAAGGACCTGGGTTCTATCCACAGCATTGCAAAAATGGGAGAATGATGTGACTCCTAAAGCAATCCCAAAGCAATCAGCCATTGAAAACCCTATGAG
The DNA here is from genome assembly GCA_007922755.1 of Pedetes capensis. NCBI lineage: Eukaryota > Metazoa > Chordata > Mammalia > Rodentia > Pedetidae > Pedetes > Pedetes capensis. The sequence continues at coordinate 126,761 of VMDO01003093.1, forward strand.
GTTCCCAATGAGTCAGACCAGACTTAATGGCATGTAACAACAACAACAACAACAAATGAGATTAAAATGAAGGTAATTTTATCTGACACAGTTTACCACAGACAACTTGACAGTTCACATTTAGGGACATGTCAAATGTGATTCTCTGAAGTAAGCATAAGTGTTTAGATGTTTTTAATAATTATTTTTATTTAAAGTATTTTACTTAGATCTCTCAGTAATAGTTAGTATAATTTTTAGACTGAAGTATACTGAGTTACACTTTTGTGATTCTCAAACATATAGTTGAATACTGTTTCCCATTTTTTTGTTAATTCCATGGCAAAGAAAAAATGTAACTTGGGATTTTCCTTCTGGTATTATTTTTATGAAGCATCAAGTGCTGCTACTTGAATCCAACCTTCCCACATACTATAGAAATAGAGTATACAGTGTTATTATGAAATTATATAGGTAAATTATTGTAGTGGAGGGTGGCATGTGCTATGTAATAATAACATAAGACTTGGCAAAATTTTTGAAATGTGGCATATTGTTTACTTTCCTTAAAATACAAAAAAAAGCGAGGGTATATGTTGCCAGGCATAAAATTAGACAGGCATGACATTTTCAAATGTGTGACTTATTTAGCACCTCTCAAATGTGAATGTAGAGTGGGTGGAGCGACAAATAGACAAATACAATTTTCCAAGAAAAAAAAAGTGTGTGGGCAACTTCCAATCCATTCAGGCTGTTTTTCATGGAGCAAATTTATTACTAAGAAGAATTCGTTCTTAGACTTGAACAAATAATAGAAAGAACACCATTTATCATCTCAATTAGACCTTCAAATATACTTAGAGATTTATTTAAAAGTGCAAATAAGTGGAGATGTCTTCTGGAAAGCAGTTTTAGAAACACATGAAAACAGCTGCTGAGGTGAATAAAAACACCATCAGATTAGACTCATAGAAGAATCATCCAGATGTGAGATAAAGGGTTTCTCTTGTTATGGCTTGGTAGCTGGGGCAGAAAATCCTATATTGGACCACCAAAGTATAGCCTGAGCATCATGTAATAAAATCATGTCAGAGATGAATATAAATAGCCACAATTTTCTAATTTGTTATATATAAAATCTCTGAGAATTAAGGAACATAGAGTTAGATATCTAGCTGGAGTGATTAATTACAGAACCATTTCCAAAGCTGGCATATATCTAAACAAATTTTCATTATTTTTTTCTGTATTTAAGAAGACTACAGCCTTCTTAATCATAATGGTAAAATATTAGCACTAATAGTAGTAGCTCCAATAACAATAGTTAGTTTCTTCCATCTATTGCCCACTTTCTGTTACTAAATTTACCATGCAGTACGAAACACTTACTGTATTTTTAGTGTCTAATTTAGCTGATGAGCAAACCAAGAATCAGAAAAGGTAATGACTTGATCAAGAGCCAACAACCGGTGGGTATGTGCACGGCAGGATGGAACGGTGAGTGAGGACTGAAATTCAAACCCAACTCTATCTGGATTGAAGGACTCTTTACCATGGTTCCATCTGATCCCATAAATGATTCAACTGTGGTTTCTTTTAGTCCAATCACTCTGTCTATGAACATCTATTTCTAGCTACAAATGAGTCCAGAAAGAGATGAGAATGCTTCCTTTTATCAGGACCACTCCACCCAAGCAGGACTGATAAATGTGTGTCACGCTAGACCTGCACTATGGGCACACCTCTGTTTTTGCACTTAGTACCTTGCACTGGATATGAGTTGTACACACCTGTCTCCTGGAAGGCTATAAGTTCCTAGGGATAGAGTTGTATGCCACTTTTTCACCACAATACTTTGTTTCTGCAATGTAGTAGGAATTTATTCATGTTTATTAAAGGAAAATAATGAGAAACTCTTTAAGAACTAATTGTAAAATGCTATAAAAAATGCTACACACTGTTGGTTGATGACATCATTTTAAAATTAGAACATTTTAATCCCAACAGAATGTCTTATGTTACCCACTTACAGGATTTTTTAATGAAAATTATAACTTCAAAACCAAAAGGACTTTGCTTAGCTTCCTCCCGTTTCTGTGTTCCTTGGGTTCTTATTATTGCTATCACTGTTTTCTCTCGCTATAATTTAACTTTTACATCTCCTTTCATTCAAAAATACTTTTTTCCTTTTTGAAATTATCTAATGCTTTTAATGTATCCCAAAGTTCAAATACAAACTCTAAAAGATAAAGAGAAAAAATCTTAACTTGCCATTGCTATAATAAGCTTTTAGGTTGAGTTTTAAAACAAAGTGAATTGACATAGAAAAATATATGCATATGCTACATTCCAGACCTCCATCTGTGCAAAAAAAAAAAAATCTCTGACACACATTTCCAAAAGCTATGGGAAAGAGCTTGGGAAGAAAGACGTGTGGATTTGGAAGAAACCATAGAGTTGAATGATCACATATCCAGAAATCAGGAAGCCTGGATTCTAGACTTTATTTCCAATCTTCCATAAATCATTCAGCTGCTTTCAGCTTAAAGAAGGAAAAAAAAAGGGGGGTTATAGCGGACGATTTTTAAGATTCCTTCCTTATGCCAGGGTATCCCTTTCTTTCTTTCTCTTTCGTTCGTTCGTTCGTTCTTTCTTTCTTTCTTTCTTTCTTTCTTTCTTTCACCTATCTTTCTTTTTCTTTTCTTTATTTCCTTCTTCCTTTTCTCTCATTCTTCTCTCTTTCCCTTCCTTCCTCCCTCCCTCCCTTCCTTCCTTCCTGTTGTAGGGGTTGAATACAGGGCTTCAAGCATGCTAGGCAAGCACTGTACCACTGAGCTGCTCCTCCAGCCCCTTTTCATATTTTTTATTTTGAGATAGGGTCTCACTAAATTGCACAGGGTGCCTCTGGCCTCAAACTCATGATCCTCTTGTCTCAGCCTCCCATGTAACTGAGACTACAGGTGTGCACCACAATGCCCAGCTGTCAGCCAGAGTTTCTTAATAGCATCACTACTGGCATTTTGGATGGACTAGCCTGCTAGAGCCTGCAGCCATAGCACTGTGGCATCCAATCGTGTCAGATCTCAGAAGCTAAGCAGGGTTGGGCCTGGTTAGTACTTGGATAGAAGACTGCCTGGGAACACCAGATACTGTAGGCTTGGGAGAAGGACCCAGCAACCCACTTCCAAAAATCAATCCACCATTGAAAACCCTAAGCAGAGAAACACTGACAAAGTGTTTCGCCTGTTGTACATAGGGTCGGTATGAGTCAGATACCAACTCGATGGCACCTAACAACAACAACAATCCTGCTGGAGGAGGTGGTCTTCCTGTGCATTGGAGGGTGGTTAGCAGCATTCCTAGCCTCTGTCCATTCAGTGCCTGTAGTATCGCTTCCATTCTCCCTCTCCTCACAAATATGACAACCAAGAATATCTCCAGACATTGCCAGTTGACCCCTGTAATCAAAACTCCACAAGTTTCAATCACTGCCTTATAGCTTAATTCCATGCCAATTGCTCTGATTCCAAGTAGAAACCTTTTCCTTTTTTTCCACATTTTTTCAAATATCCCACTCTTGTATTTTAAGTGTCTTATTCCCATTATACATTCTTTTGGTTCTGTTTTTCCCTAATTAAAGATGTAGAAATCAGTTTGCATACAAACTACACAGAGACCAGTTGAAAAGTTGACCTCTAACCAGAGATGAAATAAACTACTGGATTATAAAACATGTGACAAAGCTTCCTCATCAAGTTTGTGAGTGGCAAAGATGGACTTTAGACTATAACTTCTTTTATACTAATATCATAAAAGTGATCTGTCAAAAACAATTGAGGTCAACATTTTCTTGGCCTGCTCATTTTTATCACTGAAATATGTTTCTCCAAAATGCAAGTATAAAAATGCAAGGAAATATCTTCATATGCATATTATATTGATATGTGATGAACTTACAATATCTAATATATGCATTATTAGTTCTATTAAGTGTATTTTAAAGGTATAGATATATTTGTTTTTTCATTCAGGAAAATAACTTGTTTGGAATATAAAAAGTGATATTCCACTTCAAATTCTACTGACCATCTTTTAATAGTTATGTGTTTAGTTTAACACAATAAATGTAACATAACATATATATGTCATCTGATTACTATTGTTCTTATGTAAGGTTTGTTTTTACAGAGTGGTGGCAAAATACACCATAAAAGTCTTGTAAACTGAAAATAAGCAGTAAGTTAAAAACCTTAGGCATTATGCAGAGAATAGATATTCATCTTCAGAATTTTCTATTTTATAGCTTAAAGAAAACACAGTAGACTTAGTTGAAAGTAATTGTCATAAAGAGATTTGTCACTTAGTATTAAATATCTTTTTTCCCCGTATGCAGTAACGCTTGTCATGGAAATATTCTATATCTATTATTTTTCAAAATCCAAGATTTCACCTTACCCTACTGGAATCAATGCAGACCACCATATAAAATTTCCAGATTATGAGAAAGTGAACACACATAAAAGACAGTAAGAATTCCTTTTAATTCCCTAGAAGCTTAATGTATTATATGCATTTCATATGTATAAATTTTCTTTTCTTAAGAGACCTTCTTTTAATCCATAAAAGCATACTCTTAGAATTGATGGCTTTGAAACACAATGGTAACAATCACATCAGCCACACATCTGATTTCAGAATCAATCTTTAACAGTGGTGATGTGGGGCAGAACAGAATCTAAAGTAATGTGAAAGTATGGAAAATGCATAAGGCTGCTGTCAGAGGTGAGTCATGCCTGGACCTTGTCACAGCTAATTGTTGACTTTGGGCAAGAACATTGCTTGGCTAGACCTCAGTTTCCTTAATATGTAGTGTCAAAAAGTGATCTAATGACCATTCTAACTCTGATTCCCTCTGTATCCCTAATTAAAAAGTCACTTAGGATACTTTGTTGGACTGATTTATTTCACTTAACATGATGACCCTTCAGTTCCATCCATTTTCCTACAAATGACATAATTATATTCTTTATGACTGAATAAAACTCTATTGTGTAAAAATGCCACATTTTCTTTATCTATTCATCTGGGAGGAAGAAGGACTTGGTAATTCACTCCCAAAAAGCAATATGCCATAGAAAACCCTATGAACAGCAGAGAAGTACTGACAATAGTGTTTCTCCTGTTGTACATAAGGTTGCTATGAGTCAGACACAGATTCTCCCACAGCATCTAACAACAACAACCATTTATCTGGGAACCTAGGCTGATTCCATATTTTGGCTATTGTAAATAGTGTGGCAATAAACATGGGTATGCAGACATTTCTACATTAAGGTAACTTTGATACCTTTGGGTATACCCAAAGTGGCATATCTGCATCATATGATAGTACTACTTTTAACTTTTTGAGGAACTGCCATACTGATTTTTATACTGGCTGTATTCACTTACATTTACACTAACAGTGTATAAGAGTTCTTTGTACCCATATCCTCATCAATATTGTTGCTTTTTATTTTCTTAATGATAGTCAATCTGATTAGGGTGAAATGGAATTTCAGTGTAATTTTGTTTTGGTTTTGGTTTGGTCTCGTTTGGTTTAGCCTTGATTTTTTGAGACAGTCTCCCTATGTAGCCCCTGATAGCATGGAACTTGTATAGTTCAACCTGGTCTTAAACTTGAAGCAATCTTCCAGCCTCAGTCTTCCGAGTGCTGAGATTATAGGCATGTACCACTATGTATGGACTCAATGTGGTTTTGATTTGCATTTCACTTGATAGCTAAAGATGCTGAATATTTTCTCATGTATTTATTGATCATTTGTACTTTACCTTTTGAGTACTGTCTTTTCAGTGAATTTGCCTACTTGCTGGTTGCATTATTTACTTTTTAGGTGTTTATTTTTTGAATTCTTTGTATATCTGGATGTCAATGCATGTGAGATGTATAGCTGATAAAGGTTTTCTTTCCTTCTGCAAGCTGTCTCTTCACTTTGGTAATTGTTTCCTTTCTTATGCAGAAGCTTTTTAATTTAATGCAATCCTATTTGTCAATCCTTGCTGTGATTTCCTGAGCTATTGGAACTATTTAGAAAGTCATTGCCTATGCTTAAATCTTGAAGTCTTTCTCCTATATTTTCCTCTAGTAATTTCAAAGTTTCAGATCTTACATTAGGTCTTTGATCCATCTTGAGTTGATTTTTGTACAGGGTAAGATAGAGGGATCTGGTTTCAGTCTTCTAAATGTGAATATTCTGTTTGCCCAGAACCACTTATTAGAGAGACTATCATTTTCCAATATATGTTTTTAGCACTTTTGTCAACAATCAGATGGCTGTAGCTTCACTGGCTTATTTCTAGGTGTTTTAGTCTATTCCATTGGTCTACAAGTCTGTTTTTGTGTCAATATGATGATTTTTTTATTACTGTGGCTCTGTAGCATAGTTTGAAGCCAAGTATTTTGATTCCTCTAGCATTACTCTTTTTGCTCATGGTTGCTCCGGCTATTCAGGGTCTTTTTGTTTCCATGTGAATTTTAGGATTATTTTTCCTCTTTCTGTGATGAATGTCACTGGAATTTTGCATTGGAAGATTGCATTGAATCTGCATATTATGCTTAGTAATATGGCTATTTTAATAATACCAATTCTACTGTTGATCTGTAAACATCCACTTCAACTATCTTGTGCAGTTACTTTCTTCAGTGCTTTGTGGTTTTCATTGTTAAGGATTTTAACATCTTTGCTTAAGTGTATGCTTAGCCATTATTTTCCTGACTTCTTCAGTGAGTTTGTTATTGGTATACAGAAAACTACTAATTTTTGTTTGTTGATTTTGTATCTTGTTACTTTGCAAAAAAGGTTTATCAGTTTAGCTCAATTGGTAGAGTGCCGCTCCGCAATTTCTGAGGACCCAGTTTCGATCCTCAGCACTGCAAACATGAGAGAAGGATGTGGTAGTCTACTCCCAAAGCAATCCTGAAACCATAAGCCATTGAAAACCCTATGAAGGTCACTATGGATCAGACATCACTCAAGGGCACCTAACAGCAACAATAATCATCTTCCAGCAGAGTCTTTTTGAGTTTTTTAAGTATAGGATCATATCATCCATACATAGGGATAATTTGACTTCTTCTTTTTGTATTTGTAAACTTTATATTTCTTTCTCTTTGCCTTATTGTTCTGACTAAGATTTCGCACTAAATTGGATAAGAGTAGAGGCAGTGGACATCTTGATTTTAAAAGAAACATTTTCAGGTTTTCCCCATTCAGTATAATGTTAGTTATTAGTTTGTTATACATAGCCTTTATTATGTTGAGATATTATCCTTCTATTCCTAGTTTCTTCAGTGCTTTTATCATGAAGGGATGATAACTTCTCTGTAACACTCCAACTTTCTTTCTTGTTACTACCGTTTGGGTTGCTGGACCTGAGACACGATTAAATTGTGTTTTCACTTTGTGTTTAAATAATTTTAAAGCCTCCCTTTTATATTGTTATTTTCTAGTTATTTAGTTTTTAGTTTTAAGTTATCTGTGACATGACTGGAATATATCTTTGAGGATTATTTTTCAAGGAGAGATATGGGTAGTATATTTTCTGAGACTCTGTATATTTGAAAAATAGTTTCTGTGGACTTTATACACATGAACACCAATTTGTCTATATGTACCATTTGTGCATTCTTTGTAATATACATTGCTTTTCCTCAAAGTTGTGAAAGCTCCCTCATTTCCATCTCACATTACCTTCCCTCAATTGCCATACTTAGTTTGAGGAGGGGGCTCTTTAAACCTAGAATTTTTTCATTGTATATTCCTAAGTTCCACAGGAACAAAGTGCAATCCATTTTGTTCACAGCAGAGTACTCTGTACCTTTCACGATATATAACACAAAATGGGCACTGAAACATCCTTTTGAAAAACCCCTTTTCTTTATTCTGGTTTGTCTTTACAGTGACTTCTGACTTACATGTCCAATATTTTCTCTTGTTTTCATCTTCATCTCTTTAATCTTTTGCTCTACATATCAGTCTCTGAGTTTGCCATATATACTACTGATGATATTTTCTGCACTTTTAGTTCTGTTCTTTATTGCTTGCAAAGCAGATTTACATCTTAGCAATGAGTGTTCAGCTCTTTGGATATTTTTATTATTCTCAGTCTAATGTATTTTCACTTTACATTATTGTGTTTTTATTTCATCCCAATCATTTTTATAATCTTATTTTATTAAAAAGACTTTTTTATAATATTATATTGAGAATGTCAGGAAAATATTTTCCAAAACAGTCCTGAAATAAATTCTCAAAGGTATTTATTTCCTAATTTCAGGTGAGTTTTTCCTTAATTTTTGTCTATTATTTTTAACAAGAAAATAGACTTTGTATCTTTCTGGTAGATTTAGAATACAGAGATGACTAGAATTTAAAGAAAATTTGAAAGAGAAGGAAAGACAATTCACCTCATGTCTAGTTTGAGTAAATGTAATCACAAAAGCCAGGAAATCCCACTCCTCCTAAAATAATGCTTGTTCAGGTAATGGATTCTAGAAATTAAACAAGGGAGTTCAGTTGGCTTCAGGCATTTTAGATGTAGATCCCATCTCTACTGTACACCTTCAGATAAGTGTAGATAATGAGTTTTTGCCTTTTCATGTGAACTAGCTTATCAAGTCACTCCCTAAGAACATACTTGAAGAAACACAAGGACTTCTAGTTTCTGCAGAAACTGAAGTAGAGGAGTCAGCAGCAAAAGGAGAACAAAATTTCTGTTAAAAGGGAAGCAAATGACAAGCATTCCTCACCTCATAGTTTGGCTCTAGAGTGTCCCACCAAAGTCAATTCCATTCTTTTAAAAGTTCAAAAGTGATCATCCTACTGATTCTTGAATTGCATTAGCCATTCCAGAGACTTTTGAGAATGGAGAAAAGTGATAGTTTTGCCTTTTTCAATATGTATTAAAAATTAAAACAGGTAAGACAGAAAATTCTGTTCACCTAATTTATTCTTTGAGATATGCTTTAAATTTATTTTGTCCAGTATTTATAAGATACTCAAGGTAGTAATGTATGACCAATGTGATTTTTACCAATATTTAAATTATGTTTTATAGTGTAACTATATTTTTATTAATTTTATAAGACTTCTTTCTTTCTTGCTGTATTACATGCAGCTCTCTGTTTCTACTAAGATCATAGGCTCATGTTTCATGGCTATTCCATCTGTAAGCCTTCCATTTCAGGAAACTTGTGTGGTCAAACTGTCATCTGGTGTTTCTGTAGAATTTGCCAAATTTGCTTTTGAATTTATCTGTGAGGAACAGATTCATGTACACAAATATTTGAAATGTATGCATGACATAACTGGAAATATCAATGTAAAAATCTTTTTTAAGGGAAAAATCTCAATGTCACAAAGCCAAGAAATCATACTAGATGGATGTGTTTACTTTATCACTTAACTTTGATTTGTCTTCCAGGTTAGGGTGGAGGAGGTCATATCCTGTTGTATGTGAAAATGTGACAGGAGCCTTTTACATCTCTTTTTGTAGATTCTTTACAGATTAAAAGAAAGGCTTCAGCTTTCCTTAAGACACGATAAAGAGAAAAACCAGGAGATCCACCTGTCACCCATCACATTACAGCCAGCGCAGTCTGAGGCAAAGGCAATCCACAGCATGGTCCAGCCTGAGCAGGCACCCAAGGTGCTGAATGTTGTTGTGGACCCTCAAGGCCAATGCACTCCTGAAATCAAAGCTACTGTCTCTACCTCTTTCTGCCCTTCTCCTTTCAAAATGAAGCCCATAGGACTTCAAGAGAGGTAAGAGGTGTTTATGTATCAGCGTACATGTTGCTTTTTGTTAATGAATGTTATTCATCAACTAAATAGGATAAAACTAGAAATGATTGATACAACTGGATAGAATCATTCACCACCAAATGGACACTGGGAAAATAGTATTTTTTATCTCCCTAAAGAGTCTGTGTTAGACAAAACCTGTTGGGTACATTTGATGCTATTAAACTTGTCTACATAAGTGAACCATATCAAAGTCCATCTTCAACTATAGGGCAGTTTCTGTCACCATTTATTGAGTGCTTATTGAAGGCCACTAACCAAACACAAAGCTATCTTACTGAATTATCATTAAACTCCAGTGTAAAGGGACTGGGAATAAACTCGATTGTTTCCTGCCAAAGCCCATGTTGTTTGAAGTGATATAGAAGGCGTCTGTGCCACGATTTAATTTATCTAAAGTTTTCCCTCTGCTTCCTTTCACCACAACAAAAATTAATTATTGAGATCTATGACATTTTTGTTATCTCATCTGCCTTCAGGATGTATTTATTCATGTGATATATTTTATACTGATCCACTTCCATTTAAAGCAAGTACAATGTAAGAAAACTAGAATATGCAAAATATATAAATGAAGGGCTAATTCATTGCTTCCATAAAATATTAAGTAAAGCTTTATCATAATACTTCTTAAAATAAGTTTTATTTTTATATTTAGAATATTATTTATGTTGTATCCAACACTGAACACAAAGATGGTGGAGGAATTAAGAAGTCCTCAAAGTATTGTTGTTGTTGTTAGATGCCATAGAGTCATGTCCAACTCACAGAGACCCTCAAAGGGTTTTCAGTGGCTGATTGTTTCAGAATTGTTTTGAGGAGTGGATTGCCACATCCTTCTTCCATTTTTGCAGTGCTGGGGACCAAACTCAGGTTCTCAGAAAGTATAGAGCAGCATTCTACCAACTAAACCCCCAGGCCCCTCAAAGTATGATGTCTTCTTATTTTCTTATATCTCCATTTTCTGTCATTATTGTCATTATTGTCATTATTGTCATTATTAGATTACATATTAGATTACATATTTTTTATTATATTTCCAACCATGTGTCACAATATTCTATGAAGATAGTCATGGTTTATATACACACCCTTCAGAAAATATGGCTTCAGGCATTAAGAACTATAGGCGACAAAGTTGGTCATTCAAAAATTTTTTAATTATTGTCAATGAACAATGAATGATGTGACAGGAAAAGGACTTGTTGCAATGATCTCTGAAGGTCCTGAAGAGGCAAACACTTTGGTATCACAGCTGAGGAAAAAGAGAATCATCAAGTCATTGTTCCTCCCTCCTCCCCCAAAATACCTGTTGGTTTCCTAATGGACCTAGTTGGGGCCTCCTTGTGACATTCTCTTACTTGGATACCACTAAATTGCTCTTGCAGATTCTGTGTGGAAAGATAGACAAAATAGGTCTTTCTCCCTGAGGCTAACTGGGAGTCAGTAGAACTGGGTTCCATACTAATGAGTCATTCTCTCATCTGGGCTTCACTTCCTTCTCCAACAATACGAAAGGATGAACTTGATTTCTTAGCTTCCTTCAGGTTCTTTTATGTGTAGGCATTTATTTTTGCCTCAAAGAGAAACCTGGAGGCAGAGATCTGATCATCAGTGGTGAACCAAGGATAGAGTAGCAGGAAAAGTCTGCCCAGATGCAGGCAATAAGGATGTATGTGGCCTAAAAAAGATTTAAAAATGTAATAAACTGACTAAAAGTCAGACTAATTTTAATTACTACCCTACATCACCAATTCTAAGCATGGTCACTAAAAAGTCATCCAGGGAAATATTGTAATAGCTGTTCCCAGCATCCTGCACTTTGTAGACCACTGCTGAGCATATCTGAATTTTAAGGGGCATAAGATTAAATATCTATGTAATCATTTCATTGAAGTGAGCATTTGAGCAAGGAGAACTCAGAAATGACCTCTTACTTATTTCTGTGATCCACATGGGGACTCTAACAGAGCAAGGGCCTCATCATTGTCACATGGTTTCCCTGTCTCCTGAGGTACATTGTCCCTGCATACCCACCTACTTCCTCCCCCTTTCTTCCCACCTAAAAGCAGGAGACAGCTGTTCCCTCCTCAGGGCTGCAGCTCCTTTCCTTCCTTAATAGAGCCATAAGAATTAGTTGCTGGAAGATGTTTCAGGTGGCTTGAATCTTACACATGCACACAGTTTCCTGTGTGTCCATTTGAGATAGATCAGTGAAATCATCTTTGGGTATCTAAGAGTAATTTGGACATAACTGAGAGAGGGGACAAGAGAGGAAAATAGAGGAAGCCATTGCTCAAACTGCACTACATGAATAGCAATAAGGAACAACTTGGTATCAACCATCTCTAGTAGACTTCTGAGGATGGAGGACATAAAGGACTTTTTAGCAAGTGACAGTTTGGATGGATAATATCAAAGCATGGTACTCTTACATTTCATGTTGAAAAAGTCCCCTAAAAACTTAGATGAAATCCCAGGGCAATATGAGTAAAGGGTGAGTGAATCTGAAAAGGACTGAAATTACATTTCTACCATTTAGGTGGAATGGGATCTGGAATAAAATCTTAGGATGAGTTACAGAAAAATAAAACTACATTTCTTATCCCTTGATTTGTAGACACAGATTCAGGTTCATTATTGTTGTTGTTGTTGTTAGGTGCCATCGAGTCCGTATCTGACTCATAGCGACCCTTATAGGGTTTTCAATGGCTGACTGTTTCGGGATTGTCTTGGGAGTGGATTGCCAGGTCCTTCTCCCATTTTTGCGGTGCTGGGAATTGAACTCAGGACCTCAGAGACTGCAGCGCAGTGTTCTACCAACTGAGCTAAATCCCAGCTCCCAAGTTCATTATAGTGGTGGTATTTTTCAAGAGCAAATATGAATAAGGAAAGGGACAGGCCTTAGGCAATACTACTTCCTACGCTTTAAAGAGTGTGGCACAATACCTGGAAAACTGAGTGACAGGATGGATGTGGGAGGGGAAGTGAGCAGAAAATCAGTGTAGATGGAGGCTAGCAAAGCCTGAATCAGAGAGGGTTTCATATTCCATAGAGAGAAATTATCAATTTCTTTGAGAAGGCAATGTGGAAACACTGAGGAATTCTACCGAGAGACAAACATGCTCTCACTGGCCAGCTCACTCTCAAGGCAGCCCCTCTACACTTCCTCCTCTGAATCTACAGGCTCTTTCTCAGGCTTTCTGAACAGAAAACTCTGCCCTTACTGCACATTCTGCCTTATCTGACATTCACACCTTGGGACAGATTCTTCCACTAAGAGCCTGACCTTTAGAACTCCAAGCCCAAGATAGGACTCAAATTTCTCTGCCTGCTGCTTTCACATTCCTTCCCATAGGCAATAAAACACCAAAACAGCCTGGTAGCCTGAAGACAGAGGAGGTCCAAAGGTGAGGGGTGGGACAGGAAATAGGGGGAGGAAAAGTCAACCACCATTTCCTCTTGGAGGCCATTCCAGGCTCCCTTTACCCACCCCCTCCAGACCAGCACTGACCCAGCCACCACTCTTCTGCTCCCTTCTGCTTTAGTCCCATAACCCTGTGTGTTTTTGTGTCTATAGCATTTCTCGAGTGTACTGTACATTTTAGTTTACTGAACTGTCTCAGCCAACAAATTCTGAACTTCTCAAGGACACACATGTGATTTAATGGTCTCTTTATCTTTTACATACAGAACATAATTCCTGGAGAGCAGAAACTCCTGGAAATGAATCAATGAATGAATGAGTGATTCTCATGAGTAATTCTCAGGACAACACCCAGTAGCTATAGGGAAACACTTTACTTATTCTACCATCACTTCCAATTCTATTCTCATTCCCATTTTTCTGCCAAAACTCCCTGCTACCATGGCTTTGTGAATAATTTTAAGATAAAATATGAAGGATATACAGTATGTCATGCAGTGAGAAAAGTTTTCTGACAGTTAAGCCTTAAAAATTTATGCTTATGTTTTCTAATAGTACCTTTTAAGCAGCCTCATGTTTTAATCTCCATCTCTTGATCCTGGAGTAAAGTAATAATCTTCTGTTTACTGCCTAAAAGCCTAGCTATGAAGCCATGAGATCATAAAGGCTGCATTAGGAATCAATTGTCCCAAAAGGCTCTGGAGTCATGCAATATCAATCTCTCACCTGTGATGGGGAGAATCTATTGCCTTGACATTATTAATAATAAAATAGAACTTAAAAATTAAAATACAAGTAAAAGAAAATATAGAGACCAAACACATATGTTTAACTGAATCTAAAAATATACCTTGAAATTTATGAAGATTAAAGAATCTTATAAGGTGAGAGTCAGACTTGTTCTTTCTTATTTTTTCCTTGTTTCCAATTAGTAACAAGATCTTATTGATTTGTGCCTCTCCAACTTTCCATTATTGATTCTTTCTCTGTGTAATCATCACCCTTAGCCTGGCACTCATTACTTCATACTTGAATTGTTATGTCTTCTGATTATAAAAATTACATTAGGACTAATATGTGTTACATAGTTCACATATATAATTTTATTTCTTCTTATCTCTCTGTATCTAATTCTCTTCCTTCCTTTAATTCATGCTGTACACTCTTCAGGTTTATTGTGCTATAATAACAGTTGTGTTATCTTACTTTGCTGTGCAAAAATCCCCATTACCTCTGCCTTTGTCTGCAGGATAAGGCACAGACTTCTTTGCTCAGCCTGAGAGATTCTGGCCCTCATCACTTTCTCCAAATGCAGCCCTGATTAATCTCTCCAAATCTGTTCACTCCTACACCCCAAAATAAGCCCTCTGTCCCATTCAGCATGTTCTCATCCTCATCCTCCTCAGTGCCCTGTGTTCCTGATCACATTTGTGTCCTTGTTTATTAGTCCCTCTTCTGCTCTCCACCTATCATCTTAGTCTCCAGAGCCCAATATAAAACTTGCCTTGTACTATTGGCCCTGTAGCCTATCTGTGCCTACAGAGATTTATAGCACCTGTGAATTCAGATATGTGCCACTCTTTAGCAGTGATTTTACTGAACGAATAACATGCATACAAAAAGAACTGGTTTTTAAGTGATTTGTCCTATCTCTTAATCAGAATATAACACTATGGAGGAGAAGCATTGTGCTCAAGATACTTTTGTGTCTCTCGTGGTTACTGCAATCCTGGTATACATTCCTAGTAAACATTCAAAAAGAATTATGGAGTTAATGAACCTTCCTTTGCATCTGGGGACTCATATGTTTCTAAAGAAACTTCCATAGACCAACTAGCCTAATGATAATCCAGAGTTGAGTTGCTGGCATTTATTAAATAAGTGACTCAATAGATTAAGTCCTCTGTGGAATGGTTTTCCCAATCCCCAAAACAATATCTGTTCCACCTTACTTCAAAGGATATTATAAAATTAACAACCAGTATAAGACGGCATAGTGCCTTTGACAAAGGAATGGAAATCTAGCATGATTTTTGTTTTTGTTCTTTGATTCCATTTCACAAGTCTGTATATACTAGGTCAGTTGTAACTTGCAACTTTGTAGTTGAACCTGATGTATAAGTATTTTGAACTGTCAATTGGGTTTTAGTTTTTTTCCTATTTTAATATATTCATTTATGTAATCTATAACTATGGATTTATAAGCTGACCATTAACAATATCAAATTAATCTATTCTAATTTAACCAGTGAATTCACTTCTTACACTGCTCTGCAACTACTATGTGTGTAACTTGAACCTGTCAGTTCACCTGTAATGAGAATAGCGTGGGTTTTGCATGACTCTTGTGACCAAGGCAGATAATGGAGGTCCTGTGGCTACTGCAACTTGAAGCCATAATTAGCTCCACTCAGCCTCTTCTTTTGTCCCATTCCTGCCCTCCCCCAAATCCCCCATTTATCAGTCTCAAGGAAACTACATATTGGCTGTGTTCCAAATGACCAGAAAACAAGGAATCACATTAAGAGTCTAAAATGTACATTTTATTCAGTGGGAAGACAAGACTCAAATATGAAAGTTTCTGAAAATACCCCTTTTAGGCTACTGTATGACTAATCACCAATTTTATGCAAAGGAAATCAGCAGGCAAATTGGTATGTTCACATTGTTTCCCCGTTTTTCTCTTGTAATTTTTTTATTAGAGGAAAAAAACAAGCAAGGACAGTTAGCTGTCCAGAAAAGAAGGGAGGACTCATAGTAACACAATGTTCTCTGACCTTACTTAACTCTTCAGTGATCAGTTAGTGTGTCATTAAGAATTTGGCATTACTGCCAGGTGTGGTTGCGCATGCCTGTAATCCTAGTGGCTCGGGAGGTGGAGGCAGGAGGATCGCAAGTGTGAGACCAGACACAGTCTGTGTAACTTAGCAAGACCCTGTCTGAAAAAGTAAGAAAATGGGCTGGGAGTGCAGCTCAGTGGTCCAGCACTTGCAAAAACATGCAAGCACGAGGCCCTGGGTTCAATCCCCAGTACCACACACACACAAAAAAAAGATTCTAGCATTAGTGGAGGTTTTCTTTTATCACAAGCAAGGCTTACATGGGCCCAAGTGTTGCTGACACCCAGTGAGTAAACATTCTCTAAGCTGTACCATTAAATGGCTTATTTGGTGTCCATAAATACTTTGCAAATGATATAATGTCCAGGTATGTGAGTCTAAAGGTTTTCTTAGGGGTACAACCTGCCCAAGCCTGGGAGACTTCTGTCATGGCTAGAGATATGTCTGCCATGGTAGAAGCAATGAAAAGACAGGCCTTGCCAATAAAAAGTTGAGTGTTCTACACCTAAATTCAAAGCCTCTGTTTACTACAATTTCCTCCTGGGAAAGTAGAGTGTCCTGACTTCTGTCCCCTGCTCTCCAGGCAGAGGTACATTTTGATGCTCAAAAGCAACCTCAAAATTCCTTAATCCTTCCTCCACTAATCTCTCTTTGCCAGATATGAATAAAGAATGGATATGACTGAATGAATATCACTATATAAAGTATATAAAAATACTCTGAAAATTAAAATTTGTATTCATTGAATAAACCCACCAGTGAAAATGGAGTCAACTCCTTCACTTTCTTCCCCAAGATCTTAGATGACCTTTTTCAAGGATCCTTGTCCACATGATTTATTGAGAAGATGTTCCCAGGAAAAACCTATGAGGAGTATGGGGAAAGCAGAAGAGGGAAGAGGGCAAGCAAAGAGGTGGTTTCCTCTGGCAACTGCCCTTACCTGATCACACGGACATCTGGAGCATCAGCAGCTGCTCCTGAACAGCTGTCCCATCTTCAGGGAGGTGGGCAAGGAATCTGTTCCTTCACACCAGTCAGCCATCCACATGGGGCCACCTACGGGGTGGTAGAGACATAACTTCCTATGCACCTGTGGACTAAGCACCTCCCATGGGCTGAGGGTGATTCTCCAGAGAAGTGGCAGCTGGATGCCTCTAGCAGCTGGTACTCCCACCATAGGGGAGGAGAATATGGGGGCAGCAGCCCGGTAAAGATGGTCAGGATGAGGCACCAGCAGCATTATTGTGCTTGCCAAAGGTTACCACACAGCTTAGAGTGAACTAAATTTGTGCTCTGGGGTTCTTTGCTTTCTCCAGGCCTTTACACACATGCTGCATGGCCTCCTTCAAATAAACACCATTTGTTCTATTGAAATCTATGCAACATTGAACACAGCCTGTTAACATGATTCATTTGCTCCACCTGACAATATGTGGGATCATAGCATGATACATTAAAAAAATTAAACTCATTCCTCAAGTAGCTCCAAATAACATTAATAAAACAAAATAATTTCATAAAACTTACTGATACTTTATGTGCATTATCTCCTTTCATCCCACAAGTGAGGAAATTAATGCTCAGAGCATTTAAGTTACTGCCCAAATAGCTTAATGGTAAGTTGGTGTGTGAAGGTGACAAATAGAATTTGAATCCAGCTGGGGTTTGCTCAGTTGGGAGAGTACTATTCTGTGCTCTCTGAAGTTCTGGGTTCAATCCCCAGTACCACGTAAAAAGGAGAAGGACTTGGCAGCCCATTCCTGAAACAATCCCCAATCAGCCATTGAAAACCCTATGAATAGCAGAGAAGCACTGACATAGTGCAGGGCATGGTACAGTGTTGGGGAGTGTTTTGTTCTGTTATACATAGAGTCGCTATGTATCCACCCAACTCCATAGCACCTAACAGTAACATGTGTGGCTCTAGAAGATGTACTCCTGATACTATATCACCACCCTTTGGAAGAGGAGGAATAGCACATCCCTCATTCCAGGGAAAATAAAGAAAAGAATTACAAATCAGTATGTTTGGCAAGAGGTATGTTATGGAATGTCATACTGTTACTCCTCTTAGCAAATAAGAAATTTGCTGAGGAAGCTTAGCTTTCAGAATGTTTTTCAGATTTTAAATCAATCAAAATGCAATTTTGTGAGTCAATTCAAAACACTCAGATGGATAATGATTCCATGGAATTTCTGAAAGTGCACTGTCTGTCTTACTTTTGTACTTTTGTACTTTCTTCTTTTATCTGGTTGTTCCCATTCTAGAGTCCAAATCATAATCTGACATAAAGGACCAAGATGATTGTGAACACAAGTATAGTAAAGAAGCTGAACTAAGAGGCAAGATGAGTCAATAATCCAGAGAACTGATGTCAAAAACTATTTCCAAAGGATGTAGTGGCTAGAGGGGGAGGTGTCTCTACATTGTCCAAATTGCCTGGATAATCACTGACTCGACTGTGTGTGGTGGACAGTGGGTGGGAGACACAGCAGAGAAGGCACATGTTCCTGCCTCTCCACTGGCTGCTGCCCACGCTGTTGGAACAGAGGGACAAAAAATGGCATCTCACATATAGGACACAGACCTACCCTATGCTAACCATCGTGCTAATGTATTATCTCTTACAATCTTCCCAATATCCTTTGAGGCAGGGCAAGAAAGGCATCCCTTATCCCTTCTTGCAGGTAAGCTGACAGAGTGCTAGAGAGATTGAATAACTTGCTCAGCATCACAAAGAAAGAAAGATGGAGTCGGGGGGGGGGTTCAATTTTAAGAGAGTCTAGCTACAAAATATGCACATAACCACTCTGTCCTACCTCTTCCTAGATGATACAGAAGGTAATATTTTAACTTCTTATCACTTTTTATAAGCATTTTCTTATAAAATTCTTTTATAAGGATGTCTAGAGATGAGGGAGGCATGGGAAGCACACACAAGGCTGTGTGGCTGGATGAGTCCCCTGAGTGTGGATCTGGAACAGATGAGCAACCCTCACTCTAATTGCTCTTTCCTCTCCCAGGGCTCCTTTTCCCACATGTGGTACCCTGGCAGAATGACCAGACTAAGTTCCACTGAATTCTGTCCATGCTGTATCTGCTACCAGTCCACCCATCCTACAGACTGTGTCTTCCTGAGACTCATACAGAATAGGCTTCTGTTGGCACTCCTCCCCTACCTAAGTCCACTAACTGGCAACCTGATCCTGGATACTGGTGTCCAGCTTTACCAGGCAGGCTCTACTTCCATGAGCACCATGGGTGGCGGGGGAATCCAATCACCGTGGGAACTCTTCTGGCCATTCTCTAGCTCAGGGTCTATTTTAGAGAAAGTTATGCTTGTTTCCCATGTGCTGTATAATGCCAGCATTGCTAGAGAGTTCTTGTTGTCCTGACCCTAAAAAGGATCTTTTGGGATTCATGTTCTTTGAATTCTTTCATGTGATTGAATTAGAGTTTCACTTTGGAGAGCACTGAACACGGTGTTTTGTCTTTGCTAAGAACAGTGCTCCAGATCTCGATGTACAGATCGACAGAATTAGGTGAAATGGCCTGTTTTGTGGAAGCATTTTAATCAGGGCAGACACAGGCAATCCCCAGCATAAGCTTGGCTTCCTATTTTAAGAGAGACCAGCTCTGACTCTTCGATACTGTGTCAGAAGTTTTACCTTGCTGACTTTTATTCAAGAACTTATTTGTCATGTGTCATAAAGCTCCATGATCCAACTAGGTATATTTTATGGTCTTCCTGAATATTCCTCAATATTGTTTCTCTGTGAAGGGAGATACTACTCTGCTCTCATCAGATTTCCCAGTTTGGTGACCTCTATGTAGCAGAACGGGGCTGGGATTTAGCTCAGTTGGTAGAGCGCTGCTCTGCATTCTCTGAGGTCCCGAGTTTGATTCCCAGCACCACAAAAAACAGGAGAAGGATGTGGCAACCCACCCCCTAGGCAATCCCGAAACAATCATCCATTGAAAATTCTACAAGGGTCGCTATGAGTCGGACACAACGGCACCTAACAACAACAACAATGTAGCAGAATAGTGAAAAATCATAGATCACTAAAGGGAATGACTTGAGCAAAATTAAGTTAGTTTTCAACTGTGAGGTATATTCCTGTAAGCATATTACAAACTTTAAAGTGCCATTCCCGTTTAGCAATGCATCATGATTATCTGGGTGTAATTTAAACATGGAGAAGGGCTGTGTTCTTGGATGCATTTCTGATACTGGTCTAGATGAAGCCCATCTGACTGTACCACAGTGAAATACTGCCCTCTCGTGGAATTTGCATATTAACACAGTTGCTAGCTAATATTGCCTAGGAGGAAGCTGAATTTTGTTTTTTTTATATGTATGTCTGTATATGGGTGTGTTGTGTGTGTGTGTGTATACACATATATATGTACATATGTATAATAGTATATATGCTTGGGTTTATCTCAGTTGGTAGAGTGAGGCTGTACATACTCTGAAGCCCTGAGTTCGATCTTCAGCACTGCAAAAACAGGAAAAGGATTTGGTAGCCCACTCCTGAAATGGCCCCGCAAACAGTCAGCCATTGAAAACCCTATGAATAGCAGAGAAGCACTGACATAGTTCTGGGCATGGTGCAACATCAGGGTGTGTTTCATTCCGTTGTGCATAGGGTTGCTATGAGTCAGACTTGACTTGATGGTACCTAACAACAACAACAATGTGTGTGTGTGTGTGTGTGTGTGTGTGTGTGTGTGTGTGTGTGTGTGTGTGTGCATGTAATAACTTTAATTAATTTAATCCTCTCTTGCAGGTGATGAATAATTTCTTTTGAAAGATACCTTAGGAAAAATCTCAGAACAGCAACAAAGTAGCTGTAACTTGAGAAATGACAAATTGGTGTGAACTCTTTCAGATATGATAAGCTTTCTAACAATGTTGGCATCCCATCCTGTTCCCTTTTCATTTTAAATACAATGTGTCTAGTGGCATTATTATTTCCTGATATTGTCTTATAACATGTAAGTTGATTTATTTAGAAGCTATTTTTTCTAAATCAGCGTTTAAAGATTGGCCTCATTGATTCGTCCCTTTTCTAAACCCTCTTCAGCCTGCATGTCTTCCTTCTCATTTCCCTTCTTTTCACTTCTGATACTGATGTCCCTACATGTTGATATCTATAGAGCAATGCCTAATACCCACTGCATGCTCCATAAATATTTGGTAAATCTCAATGTGAAAAAATCAACAAGACCTCAAACATCAGGCTAATTGAATGGAATTATCTTTTTTAAAAAGATAATTAACAGATGAGCCTCACAATTTCCCCCTTGGTTCACAGAAGTCCCTGGTGTTGGCAGGTTGTCCAGCCTCATCAGCCACCATGAATGGAGGGTCTTAGAGTTGCATTCTCTTATGTGTCTTTGATGATGTCACACTGCCTCTTGGGATTCTACAAAAGCTTATAATAACCCTCATTTGCCCTGCTCTGAATATGACCTCCTGAATGATTATTTTTACCCTTGTTACATTTTATTTTGTTCACTGCTGGATTTTAGTTCTATGGTAGTTATATTGTTACAAAGTCCCTTTTCAGAGGAATGTTGCTTTCCTGAGAGAAATTCCTTAGGCTGACTAGGGAATCTAAGAGACCAGTTGGAATTTTAAGCTCACCTTAATCAACAGTAGGAGTGAAAATAATTAAATGCCAAAGGACATAGGAGAGTGAATACATTAAAAGTATGGAAAAGAACTACTTTCCCTGAAAGAATATATCACTGACAAGGGTCCAGGCCAGGTTAGTTCCCAATGTTCCCTCAATACTACTCAAAAATCACTTATTCTAGCAAGCTCTCTTTCTCCTTGCCCATAGCTTTTCCAAATTCATGTTCTCTCCTTAAATTTCCCTGTCCCATTTTATACATAGAAAGAAACATCAACCTTTAGGAATAAACTAATCTAAACTGCCTGACCTTGCTTCCCCCAACCCCACAACTCTTTTCACATACACACACACTGTAGATGATATAAAACCAGCCTTGGAGAGGCAGAGAGTGAGAGCCAGAGCAAGAGCAAGAGCAAGACTCCTGAGAGCACATTCAACTTTGTTTTCTTATTCCTAATCGCACATGCATAGTAGGGGTTCTTTATATATTACCTGAAGGTACAATTAGCCTTACTCACCTACTTCAACTCTGAAATACCCAGTTCTAAAAAGTCCAGGGACATGGGAAAGTTCTCACTTGTCACCTCCCTCATTCTTAGGTGCCTAAATTCTCCAGTGACTTTCTATGACAGATGTCTATGGCTTCTCTGTTCCTGTTTATTGTGTGTTGTTATTATTATTGTTAGGTGTCATCAAATCAGGTCCAACTCATAGCAACCCTATGCTATTCATAGGGTTTTTAATGGCTGATCATTTCGACAGTGGGCTGCCGGGTTGTTCTCCCAAGCCTGTAGCACCCAATATTCCCAGGTGGTCTCCCATCCAAGGACTTACTAGGCCCAATCCAGCTTAGCTTCCAAGATCAGACAAGATTGGACTCCAGGGTGGTATGGCTGTATACCTTTAATGTATGTTGTTGTTGTTAGGTGCCATCAAGTCAGTATCCAACTCATAGCGACCCTACATACAACAGGTGAAACACTATTGTCATGCTTCACTGCTGTTCATAGGGTTTTCAATGGCGATTGCTTTTTGGGAGTGGGTTGCTAGGTCCTTCTCCCAAGCCTCCCATGTCTGGTGTTTCCAGGTGGTCCACCATCCAAGTACTAACCAGGCCCAACCCTGCTTAGCTTCTGAGATCTGACGGAATCTGAAGCCATAGTGCTACGGCTGCAGGCTTTAATGTATATAAGTCCTATAAAATTTAAAAAGACCCAACCCTGAACCTATTTTTACAGCATAAATACACATCAAGACATTTAGGCAAGGAAAACCATATGTTTAATTGATTCCATATTTGTTAAAGAAGAAAGAGAGATCTCAGACTAAGAGGGTGCAGGTTTCTCCACGTGACACAGGACATCCTCATGTTTGAACATTCTGTACAGCTGTGTATGGGCTGATTATCCTTATCTTTACTTTCTCATCTGTGCATTTTAATACACCAATCTTTTTAGAAAATTAATCGTATAATTTTCTTGTAGAGGAACTTTTCTTCATCCAACTTCTTAACCACATGAACTTTATCATCTTGACCTGGTGATAATGGCTTGATTTGCCATCACTGCTTTGTAGAAGAGTTTATTTTACTCTTCAAATCAGCCTTTGAAGTGAATTATCACAATTCTAAAAGTGTATTGTTGCCCATTCCATCCTTATAACTTGTTGTTGTCGTTGTTAGGTGCCTTTGAGTCGGTATCCAACTCATAGCTACCCTGCGTACAACAGGCGAAACACTATTGTCAGTGCTTCTCTGCTGTTCATAGGGTTTTCAATGGTGGATTGATTTTTGGAAGTGGGTTGCCAGGTCCTTCTCCCAAGCCTACAGCACCTGGTGTTCCCAGGCAGTCTTCCATCCAGGTACTAACCAGGCCCAACCCTGCTTAGCTCCTGACATCAGACGGGATCAGATGCCACAGTGGTATGGCTGCAGGCTCCTTATAACTTAGGAAGCATTAAATGTATTTGGGGGTAGAAGTTAATAGAAACAGTTCCTATTCTAGAAAAGAGCTGTGTAAGAAAGAATTTCCATGCTAGAGCATTCAGAGTAAAGTGAATTTACTTCCTGAATTTACTCCCAGGTAAATGAGTAAAAATTAAAGAATGTAAGCAATAGAGTATTATGCATGGATGAGGTTTGGTGAAGGCATATCAGAGGTATTTTATTGTTTGGGTAGATTGAGTACAAGAGCTTGGTTGACAGATATTTTTGAACCATGTGCACAGAGATATTATCAGAGTAATTTTGTCCCCTGTTACATGTAAAATCCTAGAGAGCAATGAAGGAATAAGAGACATACTTGGTAAATATTAGCTAGGAAATGGTGACCCAAAGATTTTTAATTTCTAATTTAAATGTCTGAAACAATAACACTCAGCCGTTGAAAACCCCATGAATGTTATAGCTGGGTCATATGGTAGTTCTATTTTTAGTTTTTTGAGGTACCTCCATATTGATTTCCATAGTGGTTGCACCAATTTACAGCTCCACCAGCAATGTAAAAGTGTTCCCTTTTCCCCTTAGCCTTGCCAGCATTTGTTGTTGTTTGTTTTATTGATCTTGGCCATTCTTACTGGTGTAAGGTGAAATCTCAGCGTTGTTTTGATTTGCATTTCCCTAATGGCTAGGGATATTGAGCACTTTTTCATGTGTTTCATGGCTTTATGGACCTCTTCATTTGAGAACTGTCTACTCAGTTCCTTTGCCCATTTGTGTATTGG